>PQWD01000536.1:0-92671 GCA_019425675.1 Leucinodes orbonalis
TCAAAGACCTAGATAAGCAAATTAGGCACAAAACTTTACCTATACTGAATTTACGAGATCAAATAGCTTGGTTACATTAAAAACGACCAAGATCCTGTAGATAAAAACAAATAGGCGTAGATTCCAACATGAAAACTGCAGTAAATCGATTTTCAGTGACAAGTGTATGACGTTACGATTTACAGGATAAAATGTTTAACTTACTGAGGCGGGCTGCGAAATGAAGTCCCTGGATACTGCAAGGACGTGCTCCTTGTTGGCTTGACTAGCCGAGAGGGTTTTTGCCATTTTTCAGTTTCCTTTTTGGCAGCCGTCAATAAAATAGCAAACTACGCTGCCTCCTCGCCCGAAACTGACGAATGGGTGTATGTCTATGCTACTTCACGTGCCGTCACGTGACCTATCACAAGGTACATATTGCCATTTTATTATTTAATCTCCATGTAAATAACAAATTATTATTTTTTTACAATTCAACAACATTTTTGTAAATTATTAAGCAAGACAAAATGTACTGTTTATGTTTCTAAGAATTTACTATTTATTAATTGTAAATTTAGCCGAAATAATAATTTTTTGATAAATAATCATAATAATTATTGAAATAATGTTGTTCTTTTCTTTTCTTCTTAATAAATATAGATGACGTTTATTTTGTAGAGTAGAAAGATTAATGGGAAAAAAAATAGAATGGCAGCATTATGCTTTTTTTTCTCTGAACATCAAGATCAAGGAAGCTTGGACTTTACAAGAGTAATTATATTAATTATTCAAAGAAGGAAAATAATTAGAATAAAAAATTTATGAGAAAATTAAGAAAAACAGTTTAATAATTTATATGTACATAATTAATACATTTCTATATTTTTTCACTATGTCATATTTATTATATTTATTGATATTTGCATGTTTCCACGGATTGTTCGTGCTATAAACTATTTGCATCTTTTCTTAGAATCCCATTTACTTTAATGGAATAACCTAGGAACATTGATAATGTACGAAGTTTTCATTTTGAAAAACATTGGTATTGAGATTGTTCAAGCAAACTTAAACTGCAGTTAAACTGTTATCTTGGGGCACAATGGCAATAGTGCTCTTGCCAAGACAAGCCAAGCGAAGCACACTTCCTACCTTTTCTCGAAGTGCTTCGACGTTTTTTGATCACTCATAAAGCTGGTTTCCAATGTAGTTCATATGCTTGGGATATGATAAATTGGGAATAATAAATGCTAATCACTATACTATTATAATAATAATCACTTACAAAGCTAAACTTATTTCCTACTTTTTTCTAGCTCCTTTCTTATATTATAAAAAGCCGGCATTTTTAAGTAAAACAATTTTAAAAACGCGAATAGGTTAGTGCAAAAGAACTTTTTACCTACGGCGTAACTTCGAAAAGCCAGGGCGAGTATTTATTTACGAAGTAACAAATAAATACCGTTGTTTGCTAATGTTTTTGTTACCAAAACGAGTTTTAGTTACCATTTCATTTGTGGCGGAGAATTCAGCTACTTCTATCTACTTTTTGGGGTGAAAAATAACTGGCAAATTAGGTAATTTTGAAAAATTTTCTAGCTATATTAAAAAGTAAGGATAGCAGTTGGCAACACTGCGTAATACTAAGAAGGTGATAACTGTCTGACATGTGTCTGACCGAGACGAAAAAAGCAGTGTTGCCACCTTAGCCCTTTTGTAGCTAGATCTAGCACTTTTTAGTATAGGTAAACTCCTTTTTTAACGATTTAGCGCGAAAAGGGCAATTTACATATCTCTCTTTCACTGTCTTGAAAATATTACCATAGTATAAAGTTTGAGACATGCTAACAAGTACTTTTTAGCTACTTTATCGGCCACGAAGACGTTTTTTGTAGACGCTCTAAGAAAACGTCTACATGACAGCATTTTTAAAACGGAAAATCTTTTGATACTTATCGACCCCGTTAACTTCTAAAAAGCCCAATTTCTCAAACTAATGTGGCAATACTGACTGATAGCAAGAGGAGAAGTCTCAGAAAAAAACCGCGCAGCTGACTAGCTGGGCGTATTTTGTTTGTGGCCTTGTCGTAATATAAATAAATAACAACTGTTCTTCCTATTTGCTTCGTCTTTTAAATATTTGTACAAATAACGTGTATTTTTTTGTAACAAAGTTTATCCAAAGTGTAACAGTATGTCTGTGATGGGCAAAATTGTTCCCAATGTTTCGAGCCGTAATTTCGGAAGGATAAGTGCCGCGTTGTCCTCTTCTAAATTGAATAGGACCTACTTTACGTACACCCAGGAATTGTCGCAGCCCCTCGATAGAAAACCGGAATATTTGACTGCTAAACAAGCCTTCGAAAAATGTTTAAAATCCGGTAAGTGTACTCTCTCAATAAATGTTTTCAACAGCTTCATTATTGGTAAACTATTACTTGTTCATGACACGCTTTTTTTCAAACTTAAGAGTTGAAAAATAAGCGTGTTAAAGTAGAATCTGGTTTTCGATATGTACATATTTTAAATTCGCATTTTGATGACTGTCTTCTATGCCTATATTAAATGTAGAGATCAAAGTACACAATTTGTTTACAGCTACAAATAATTATTAACCAACTACGTTTTATTTACTCGATAGAATACTCCTATCACTGGGTTAGTGGTAAATTAAATGGGATACTATTTTGTATTGATAGACACATGAAAGGTTTTACTTTCTGCTAAACTTCCTTAATGTTGAGTGCATAGAGTTCAAGTTAGGATGCAACTTGTCAGTTTTATAATTTGAACTTGGTACCTCATGTATGCAGAGTGAATTGTCTTCAGTTAATTATTCATTGGAGCTTCAACCTTGACTGACATGAACTGTTATACAATATGCTGGTATATAAATACATTGTATTGATTTTATTAGTATTTTTGATAACTTTTACTTTTTCCAAGCATATAAACCTCCATCAACATTATCTTACTTATCATGAGAAATACTGTTTCCATCTTTAAAGAATACAGTAAACAAACAGGAAAATAATTGTCATAAATGAAGTAAATATTTTTTTCACCTCCAAATAGCTTTCAGTTGAAACTATTTAAATGTTTTGCATTTGTTTTAAGTGATTAGTTGACATTACAATAAAAACCTGGAATAACATTTTTAAAGTCAGTATTAATCTTTAAACAGTGTTATATTTTTTAGATATGGTATTTTTATAGTGATGTCAAAAATAAGTCACTGCTACCAGATTGTTGTATTCACTGTTTAATATTATCAGATATAGTGGCATGGTGCCAAACTTTTACATTTACATAGTTGCTAATGTACACAACACACACACAACAAGGTTTCTGTCTGTATGAAATCAAATGTGAAACAACTGAGTTGATATCGTTTTTTCCCTCAATATTCATAAGATATAAAGTGTTAAAGTTCACTATCCTTTTTTTAGAATGTCAAGCAAGATAAACAAATGGTACATGCTCCTGCCAAGGTTAATTCATGGAAATAATCTGTATCTAATAAAGTAAAAAGAGAAGAACACTAATTGTAGAAGTTTACACTAGTACTTTAGTTTACTTGTTTTTTACAAATCACTTAGTCTACATTGCATTCATTTCATGTAAACTATATTCATTGTCAAACTGTAAACATTATATACATTTGTTAACATCTTGAACATGGCTTTGAAGACATTAACCAATTTTTATATTTTTGCAAACTTATGTATGACAGACAAACAATAAATTATTTAAATGTTTATTGCCACATAGCTAACCCTTAGGGCATCTAATATTTAATTTACATCCAAATAAAGATGAATCAATAAATATTAGAATAATAAAAATATAAATGTCAGGTCAGTCTAGGCCTTAATAATATAAAGGCCTTAATTATATTATAATTGTTTGAATAATGAGCCAAAGGTGACTCCTCGTCTCTCCTACTTGCCGTGCCCTACAGGGTCCATAAATGTACTTACCTATATTGTAAAAAAATAATGGTTAATCTATGTTACTTATGGAGTGCAATAAAGATATGAAATAAGATTGAAATGTATTCATTAATTTGACCTCACATTTTTGATGCTTAAAAGTATAAACAAAGAGGAAACAAAATTTAAAAATAACTGGTTTGTTTTCTAAAGAGATTTGCCTTAAAATGACTTTTGAACTATTAAAGATAAAAATGAATTATACATGAATTGTTTTTCTTTCACTGTCTTATTTATGGAGTTTGATAGCTTGTAACACAATAAATTGTCATATTTATTTTTCTTATAATGTAGTGATTTATTTGATAGTATTATCAGGACATATATACATGTTTGTAACTAAACATGTCATATAATCATTTCATATACCATCTTCCAATGGATGAGGCTGAAACTGGCAGAGAATTCAGCAGAAAAAAAGTGATGGCCACAAGCGAAAAAAGACTATCCCAAATTGTAATTGGAATCATCATCATCAGCTCATGTGCCCACCAAGAGGCATGAGCCTACCCGTAAAGCCCCCTCTATGTTATTGAGGTAGGTTTTCTTACTCAGTCCATGCAGTGGACCATTGTGCGTGAGCCTTGGCAGCCTACTGGTCACCCCAGCCAGCCCACCTCCCTCCAAAAGCAGATTAATCTTCCCGGTCTTCTCAGGGCTTCTGCAAGTGTTACCAGTGGAACAATAGCAACCTTGTGGATCTGAGCTACGCCTGTGCACCTAAGGAGCACATGTGCCACTGTTTTCACTCCATGCACACTCTGCACAGAGGATTGTCTGTGAGACCTAATGTCAGGAAATGCTTGTTTAGTGAGCAGTGTCCAGTCATGGTCCCCGTCATCAATCTCAAACTATAAGGGAGCCTGCACATGTTCAAATTTCTAAATGTAGCCTTTCTATGACCTTTTTTTGTGGATATATGTTTAACAGATTGCAGTTCTTCACAGTTTAGGCTTATTCTTATGGCCCACTTGTTTAGTGAAACTGGTGTAGGCCATCCGCAGCCAAAAGAGATATATGTCCATCGGAAAAATAAATCATCATCATCATTATAGCCTAATGTGTCCACTGCTGAACGAAGGCCTCCCCTAATGATTTCCAGGCGGGTCGATCCCTATCTGTTGACATCCATCTGCTTCCCGCCTTATCCAGGTCATTCGGTAGGTAAACACTATGTGCCCTGCCCACTGCCACTTGCTAAACCTGTGGGCTATGTCGGTCACCCTAGTTCTACGTATTCGGTATACGTATAGTAATTGGGTAGGAAAATACCTATCAAAGCACTCTTCCATAGCACGCTGGAGCAACCTTGAGTCTATTTAAGAGGCCCTTAAATCACAAAGCGTTACATGATCGTCGGTGACTCAATATAGACTTAGACGTGTAGACTGTTACGTTCCGATCGGAAGGGCGCAGGTTCAAATCCCGCCACGTACCAATGTGTTTTAGAATTTTCAAAATTATATGTATGTTATCCGACGCTCTTACGGTGAAGGAAAACATCGTGAGGAAACTTGCGCACGCCTGCGAAGACATTCAAAGGTTGTGCGTGAAGTCGGCTAATCCGCACTGGGCCCGCGTGGACGACTAAGGACTATACACCCTATACGGGTAGGCTCGTGCCTTCTTGGGGACGTATAACGAGCTGATAATGAAATCACAGACATTTTATTGTTTTGGAACTCCTAGCCATGGCTGATGAGGGAATCCAATATTGCAGGTCAGACGGTGTTCGCCCAAGGCGCGGCCGCGACTCCAGTGCCCCTGCTGAATGCGATGACGGACGTGGGAAAGGCCGGTTCGTTGAGGGGCATTAAAGTGGTGCACATGCACACTGAGAAGGAAGCGGCGTATGTCGCGCCCGAGTGCAAGGATATATTCAGGTAGGGTTTTTTTTAATTTAGTTTATGTAATTTTTTTTTGTTGTAGAATACAGAATCCGTCTTAGTACGGCTTAATACCCGTCTAAATATGTTATTTAGTTGTGTAATTTTTTGTTGTTGTAGAATACATACAATATATACATACACACATACATACAATTCGTCTTAGTACGGCTTAACTCTAAATAAATAAATTTATCCTATGGCAATGGCATTCACATAGCGCCATCTAGCCCCATATACATAATCGTACACAGTGGCGTGCACAGAGATTATGAGTACGGTATGTAAAGTGAGTGGATTAATCGCAAAAACAATAAATAATTTACATTTAGCTGCTGTTGATGAAAGCAGATCGCTTATGGTTTCAAATCTGTATAGTAAAATGGGCGAATAAACGGAAATCATTTAATATGCTGGCGATTTTCCGGGTTATCCGCACGCACAGGATATGTACCTACTGCTTATTTGAATATATGGAGTGCACGCCACTGAGTTACAAGCTAAAAACATTTGAATATTCTTTCGTGAATTGGTCAAATCACTTATTTAAAATATGTGTGTATAATGAATTTCAATAAAAAGATTTACGGTTTACTACATTGGACACTGGTACTTGAATTACTACATTGGACATTATCACATTAAATTCGGGATAACACGGTACTTTCATTTATCACTATACATAGGATTTCCCCTCCCTCCAACTTTAAAGGTTTCGGGGTCAATTTCAGAATTTTTATTAGCAAAAATATGAATAGTGAGCTTACCTTAAAAGATAGACATATGCTCTCGCGGACTTTTTTGTAGACCTTTAAAAGGAGAACAATACTCTCATACATGACTTTTGTGTAACTTTAACCGTTTACTCAGCGTACGCAGCGGAAGCTCCAAGTATGAAAAAATACCCCCGATTTTGAAACATTCTTCATTGCTGCTCCGCTTCTATTACTCGTAGCGTGATGATATATAGCCTATAGCCTTCCTCGATAAATAAGCTATCTAACACTGAAATAATTTTTCAAATCGAACCAGTAGTTCCTGAGATTAGCGCGTTCAAACAAACAAACAAACTCTTCAGCTTTATATATTAGTATAGATTTAAATAAAAAGATTTACGGTTTACTACATTGGACACTGGTACTTGAATTACTACATTGGACATTACTTGTTATGATTAGACGCGCGTCACAAAGACAGTGCGTGAATATATTTAGAGAAGTCAACGGCTCTTTTATTACTCTGTGCGTAATACCTCCAACTATGGAGAAACTACCTTTACTTTAAAACGGGTTTTTGTATTTAAACTCAAATCAGTTTTCAGTTGTAATAAGTACTTTAATATTACAAACTTTATTATAAAAATAAATTGGACATGATGTAATAAAAAATAAGCGTGCTGTTAAGACGTAAAGAAGTAACAAAATACTAACAGACATACTAACCCACTTCTTCTATATTATTATTATGATAAATTTACTCTAAGCTAAATATACTCTAAATATATAGTATATAACTCATACTGACTGGTGATTGACTGACATAGAGATCTATCAACGCACAGCCCAAACCATTGGGCGGATCGGAAATTTGACATGCAGGTAATGTTATGACTACGTCATCCGCTAAGAAAGGTTTTGATAAATTGTACCCCAAAGGGGATATAATAGGGGATGAAAAATAATACTTCTTAATGCGAACGAAGCCGTGAACAGAAGCTAGTATTGTAATAAATTTCTAAGAAGATAAAGATAAACGTCCGTGACTCGTAAACGAATACGTAAGAAGCGGATTTTTTCCTATTATTTGTAAATTTAAAAGTTAACTTATCGTTTCCGACTTGCTTTCATATCAAAGTGGACTTAGACCCTGCTATTAAAACCAGTTATTTTTGTTTTTTAACTAGACTGTTATTGATTTCTCTCATTGATTACGAGGAGTCAATTGTGATTTTCGTATATGTTTATTGTTGTTAATTATTTACAATAATATCCTACCAAACATATTTCAAGTAAAATGTTGGCAAGACCGCCACAAAGTTTGCGCTGTGAGAAAGATATCGGATCTCATGGAGAGCCAAGCTTCTGAGTCTACACGACTAAAGAGTTACTTGAAACAAATAATCTCTTTGTGATCTTTACTTTCTTTCACTTTTATTACTGCTGTAGGTACTGTCTCTGTCATTCCTTTCATATAATTCTGATTGTAGTTTGTTTTATCCTATCTTCCATTAGTTAGTTTATGTATTAGTTTATTATATACTATTTATTAGATTATTCTTTAATTATTTATGTAGTAGTGTGTACTTAGTATATGTACTATTTTGTTATAATTTTGTTGTTATTTAGAATAACGATTTACTTGTTTTGCACTAGCCCGCTGACCATTACGCATTGTTCTATTCATCCAAAGGTTGCTGGAAGAAATTGCGACCTTAGCAATAAGGCCCCATGTTACTTGTTTTTTTTCTGTTATCTGTTGTTGTATGCTTTTTTTACGTGCAATGAAGTTTTTTTTATCTTTATCTTTAAGAGTTAGATAATTTTTAAAAGTAACTTACTTTTGAAAAATCTACATATCAGTAAAAATATGTATGGCTTCGCCGATTCGTTATTGTCGTGGAGGTGATGCGAATATTTAGTTTCTAATATAAAGTAAGTAACGATACAGCCAAGCCATACGTATTTTTAACTAATATGTAGGATTTTCTAGAAGTAAGGTTCGGTAGAGTTAGGTCGTGTAGATTCAGAAGCTTGGCTCTACATGAGATCTGATATCTATTTCACAGCGCAAACCTTATGTGGTCGTCTTGTGAACATTTAACATGAAATGTTATGGTGTAATTCCAGTTCTTTTAATTAGTTTATAGTCTTTTTAATTAAGGTTATTTTTTTTCCTTAAGTATGTACATATCAATTGGTTTTTTGGTTACTGTCTGCAGTCCCTGTAAACTTTCATGTCTTAATTCATAAAATTGGCGAAAATGTAGGTAGTGCCCTTGCGCTTTGTTTGGTTCGTCTTGGCGGGAGCACAACCGTGCCCCCAGAGGCCCAGATCAATCACCCTATGAGGTCTAATACTGCAGGGCATAGGTCATCATGGGTATAGAGATAACAAGGGTAAACGTAAACCAACGCGGTTTGGCTAGTTTAGGTTAGGTTAAGTATAATGAGCTGATGATGAAATGAAATTAGGTTTTTTTTTGGATTGCCGCCTAGCTTTAATAAACAGTCAACGGTTTAAACATACAAATGACTGTGTTTTGTACTGCACTAATTATAAATAATATTGCATGTTTTAGCACAGCAACAACTACGCTGGACGTATAATGTGAAAACGAAATCTTATCTTTTTCAATGTGAACCATCATGTTTGATGTTTTTATCTAGTTCGCGCCAGATAATGGCGAAATATACCTCTAAATGTGACTGTGATAAGCGACCGTCAAAAGCACTTGTAACGGAATGAAATAAGCATCTAGGTTATCCCCTATTCGGTGGAGCACAGATTCCTATTGGCAATAGATCCTGCCAACCAGGATTGCACAAACGTACGAGTTTCCTCGTACAAATACAGGATTTGTGGATTTCTGTACGAGGTACAAGGACACTGTCAACCTCGTACAATTATGTACGAGATTTTGTAATATGACCATGCTACATATTAAAAACTAATGACGTCAATCGAAACTTGAACTTTTACATAAAATAAATCCATTGGTCGCATTTAGGTGATCATTGTCTGCAGACTTTAGTAGCTATGTCAACCGGGAAAACCCTGATTAATAAAACATTTTGTTCTCCGCATTAGTCGTATCTATCACGAAGTGATAATTTTTTTAGTAAGAAGCTAGTAAATGTGTATTTTATTTTGTATTTTTAGTTATAAAAGTGTTTTTTAGATGTATGAGGTTCGAAAGTCAAAGTAAGAGATTTTTAGCTGCTTATTTATGTACGAAGAATTTCCTTTCAGCGTTGGCAACCCTGCTGCCAACTAACAACTACTGTTGGCGGCAATTCGCCTTTACAGTTTCACCAAGCAATTGGCCTAGGGCTCTCAACCCCACATAATTATTGACGTTCTTTGGTGTAAAGGTTGAGACATCGGCTACTACACCAATGGTTCCGGGTTCAATCCCCGGACAGTACAAACATATTTATAATAGATAGTATTGTAGTGTACCGATACTATTGCACTAAACTAGCTATCGATAGTATCAATATGGAACCCTTTGATCTTTTTTTGTGTTTATAGTTTTATTTTAAAAAATAAGTGCGTAGTAATATGTAATGTTTTTATTCGACTGTGTATTTTTTATTGTAAAGGTCAATAAATAGTTTTTCTTTCTTTCTTTCTTTCAATATTATCGATATGCTAATCGGTACAACTGCTTTTGCCCAACTATCGATTGACTATTGAGCAGCAATACTGCAAGCGTCTTCCCAGGGGTGGTGACTGAATGATTATTGTATTTAATCTTCTGTTAACACGTGGCATAAAAAAAACATAAGTTTGTGTAAATACTGAAAATGATTTAATCTGTGAAATTGGTTAAATTCAATTGTTCCTTTGATGTTCAGCGATGATAATTATTCAAGGTCAGGCGTTGATTGTTGACGCGTACAATGTTTTGTTTCTCTAGTTTACTGTTTTATTTAGGTATCCCTTCAGTCACACGTAATGAACTACTCATGCAAATATAAGGTGTGTGACGATGACAGATTAAAACTCATTAAACTGAGAGCCATTTACCTTCGTCTCTTGCCCGATGAAGCTGTGAAGGCCTGCGTCCAACAGCGAAGCGTTAATTTGAGAATGTATGCCGATTGATCAATAGTATTTACACGCTTCTAAATTTTGTATACCACCACTAGTACAGTGGTGGAGCGTCGGTAGCTCCTTGGTGTGGACTGTTGCCTTCCAATCTGGAGGGTGCAGATTCAAATACCGCCACGTACCAATGTCGTATTGAATTTTCGAAATGACATGTACGTTTATCCGGACGTTCTCACGGTCAAGTAAAACATCGTGAGGAAACCTGCGCACGCCTATGAAATTCAAAGGTTCTGCGTGACGTCGGCCAATCCGCTCTGGGCCTGTGAAAGACTAAGGCCCGTATTCTAGAACGAGACTCAAGCGTTGATCTTCACTTGAGTAGAGCGAGAAAGGGATGGCGCTCTATACGATCAATAGCACTATCCCTTTCTAACTCGATTTAAGTAAAGATCAGCGTTAAGTCTCTTTCTAGAATACGGGCCTAAGACTTATACACCCTATACGGTAGGCTCGTGCCTCTCGGTGTCGACGTTATAACCGATGATGATGATGACTGTACTTGCTCACTTGTCAACCATTAAAAGTAAAAGAACAATAGTTAGGGTTTTTCAATAACCTAACTAATCTCTACCAATATTTTTTTTTCAGATCGGTATCATTATTCATGGCGGCCAACGTGAGGAAGTCGGTCGCCGAGGGCCGCTCTGACGCGATCCCCATTTTCCTGCAGGACATCCCCAAGCTGTTCCACAGGAAGATCATCCAGCCCGACATTGCTGTCATCCAGGTAAGTAAAAAGCGCTTCGCGATTATGGCATATCTGTTATTTTGTAGTTTTATTCCCACACGCACGCACACATACACGTAAACGCACGCACTTGCATACAGTTACACACATATACGCGTGCACGTACACACATGCACACACACATACACGCTTGCCTTAGTTAAACAATAAATTAACTAAATGCACAATCTCACTCAAAAAGTATCCGCGGCAAAATTATGCCCATCCGTCAGTTGAGCAAAATTTGCATTTGTAATCACATCCCTCGATTCATGTTATAGTGACATTGTATTATGCTCGTGTTTTTGATTTTGTACCCTTTTAAAGTCGTCTTACGGTCAAAATATTAATGAATAATGTCATGTTATACATACAAAATGTCTCAACGTATGCGTCAAGCGTCTCGGACATTTTTTCTTTGATTTTTTCTTCGTGATTGTGCATCTGGTAAGTTTATTGTTCATTTAAGACGCGCGCATGATCTGACGATCGCGCGCACTTACACATATATATTCGAGCGCGCGTTTATACACATACACACACATACGCCCACGTACACATACACAAAGGCGCGTACACAGACACCGACAGCATTTTGTTTTACATATTTGTGTGCGTGAACATGTCTCTTTGTAACGTTCTGGGTGTTTTCTATGTATAATATGTATGTATCTACAAAAATGTATATATAAGTATGTTTATCCGTTGTATAGTTCCCATAATACAGGCTTCACGGTTAACTTGGGGCTAGATGGCGCTGTGTGAATGCCTGTGGATATTTATTTATTTGCAATAAAATACTAATGTATAATGAAACGGTGCAGGTATCTCCCCCAGACCAGCACGGTTATTGCAGCCTGGGTACATCGGTCGACTGCGTCAGGTCGGCCCTTGTCAACTCCAAGATTATTATCGGTGAGTACACGCTATCGTGGGAGTCGAGCAGCTATTGCAATGGTTGGTAATCGACAATCAATAGGTCGTTCTCCCTTTTGAAATGAAATACAAATATAAAAATTGGCCTAGTGCGAGTCACCCGTGGAGGGTTTCGCAGCATCAAGTATCAATATATATTTAATTTAAAATTAAATCCTTTTAATGTGGTCGACTCACGTTCGTGAATGAATTGAGCTTGTCGACCTTTGAAAACTCAATTCTATTCATCGAGTACTTTATTTTCCCGTTATTTTTTTTCATGTATCTTATAATTTAATGTATGGAGTTACAACCGGAAGTGAGGTCATAATTTTGCATGCGGGCAAAATCAGACATTTTCAGGGTTGTCGTCCTTTAGCTCTATGGTTTCTCAATTATATTATAAAAAAATTGTTCATGTATCTGATCCATAGGAGGGCTCTCTCTATTTGTAATTTGTATATATTACATAGGTAGTTATAGTATATATATTTTCGTTTAAAATTCGTCGTGTTGTGAAAGGATTCGGGGGAAATTAGGTTTTATGCCATTACAGAATAGAGAATGCTTTTAACCTTAGTAATTCCCTCCAGCTCAAGTGAACGTGAACATGCCTCGCACGTTCGGCGACGCGATAATCCACGTGTCGCACATCGACTACGCCGTAGAGGACAACACGCCGCTTCCCGAGCACGGGGGGAAGGGCTCCAGCGCTGAGGAGACCAAGATTGGAGAGCTCATAGGGCAGAACCTGGTCGAAGATGGAGCCACCTTGCAGATGGGTGAGTGTCTCTTTACAGTTGCAAAAGGATAACTATAGGCTAGCTCACAGGTCAGAACTTGCTGGGAGATGGTGCAACATTGTAGGCTTGAATTTGGTAGGAAGGTCTGTCTGTAGTTGAGCTCATCGACAAGAACCTGGTCGAGGACAGAGCCACCTTGCGAATGGATGAGTGACTGTTATCTTCCAGTTGTAAATTAATGACTATAGCCTCTGGCCTCATGGCTGGATGAGCGTTCATAAGGTCAGAACTTGATGGGAGATGGTTTGTAGGCTTGAATTTGCTAGGAAGGTCTGTCTGTCGTTGAGCCCATGGGCTAGAACCTGGTCGAGGACGGGGCCACCTTGCAGATGGATGAGTGGCTCCTTACACTTGTAGAAGGATGACTGTAGCCTCTGGCCTGATGATGGCTGGATGAGCTGATAAGGTCAGCACTTGGTGGGAGATGGTGCCACATTGTAGGCTTCAATTTGGTAGGATGGTCTGTCTGTCGTTGAGCTCATCGGCCAATATCTGGTTACATTCATTGTTGTGTCGTTGTAGAACAAAATGATGGGGATCTTATGAGCTCATAAGATAATAGAAAGATTGTTATTATAATTCAATCTGTAATTTATTGGAAATGTTATAACTAAATTGTTATAACATTAACATTTCCAATACGTTACAGAGCGTCGGTGGATGAATGGTGTGGACTGTTGCCCTCCTACCGGGAGGACTGAGGTTCAAATCCCGCCACGTACCAATGAATTTTCGAAATGACATGTACGTTATCCGACGCTCTTACTGTGAAGAAAACATCGTGAGAAAACCTGCGCACGCCTGCGAAGAGATTCAGAGGTTGTGTGTGAAGTCGTCCAATCCGCACTGGGCCCGCGTGGACGACTAAGGCCTAATCACCCTATACGGGTCGGCTCGTGCCCCTCGGTGGGGACGTTTAATGAGCTGATGATGATGATGATTAACATTTCCAATACGTTACAGAGCGTCGGTGGATGAATGGTGTGGACTGTTGCCCTCCTACCGGGAGGACTGAGGTTCAAATCCCGCCACGTACCAATGAATTTTCGAAAATATATGTACGTTATCCGACGCTCTTACTGTGAAGAAAACATCGTGAGAAAACCTGCGCACGCCTGCGAAGAGATTCAGAGGTTGTGTGTGAAGTCGTCCAATCCGCACTGGGCCCGCGTGGACGACTAAGACCTAATCACCCTATACCCTAGGCTCGTGCCCCTCGGTGGGGACGTTTAATGAGCTGATGATGATAACTAAATTGTGTATTTTAAGGTATCGGTAGTATTCCGGACGCGGTGCTGTCCGCCCTGAAGAACCACAAGGACCTCGGCATCCACTCGGAGATGTTCAGCGTGGGCGTGATCGACCTTGTACGACGCGGTTGCGTTACCAATAACAAGTGAGTCATATATAATTTCTTATAGACTTGGGAGCAATGTTGTAAAAAAGTATGGATTCGTGATATGCTCATAAAACAATCGAAAAAAGTTTTTTTTTTCGGCATGACTTATTGCTGTTGGCCGCAGGTGGCCTTCACAGCTTCACCGGACAATTGATGAGCGCAGATGGCTCTCAGTCCAAGATACAAAAGTGTTCCGAATGCAGTGACAGCAAACATACACATATTTCGAATGAGCGTACATTTACCTAAACAAAAGAGTACAAACTGTACTCTTTTCGGCAGTTCGTTTTTGAGGCACGCATGGCGTGTCTACCTTTATATATACAGAATATCATTGCTTGGTAGTCAGGTTGTCGCAAGGCTACTATAGACTTAGATAAACTATAAATTTACTAAATTCACAATCTCACTCGAATAGTATCCGCGCCAAAATTAGGACCATCTGTCAGCTGGGTAAAAGTTTTATTCATAATCATTTCGCTCGCTACATACCATGGTGACATAGTAGTGTGCTCGTGCTTTTGATTGCGTATTTTTAATGACGCGTTAATGTCAAAATTTTAATAAATAATTGAATGTCATAAATATAACAATAAGTCAACGTATGTGTGCGTCTCGGACACTTTTTGGTTGATATTTCTTCGTGATTGTGTATCTTGTTCTATGTTATTGGTGTTGGTTTCCGTACTTAGTCCGTGCAGTGGACC
This sequence comes from Leucinodes orbonalis, assembly GCA_019425675.1. NCBI lineage: Eukaryota > Metazoa > Arthropoda > Insecta > Lepidoptera > Crambidae > Leucinodes > Leucinodes orbonalis. The sequence continues at coordinate 15,245 of PQWD01000536.1, forward strand.
ATTGTGCGTGAGCCATGGCGGCCTTCTGGTCACTCCAACCAGCCCACCTCCCTCCAAAAACAGATTAGTTTTCCCGGTCTCCTTAGGGCGTTCGCAACTGTTACCGGTGAGCCGATAGTTTCCCTGCGGATGTGGGCTACGCCTGTGCACCTAAGAACCACATGCGCCACCGTTTCCTCCTCCTCCATGCACGCTCTGCATACAGGACTGTCCGTGATACCTAGCGTGTAGAAGTGTTTGTTTAGTGCGCAGTGTCCAGTGATGGTCCCCGTCACCAGTCTAAGGCTATTTCTGTCCATGCGTAAGACGTCGCCTAGACAGTTTCCTATCCAGGGAAGTCATGGCCTCCCTGGACTGCCTGCACCCTGGTGTCGCGGTCCACCATTCCGCTGCCAAAATCTGTGTGTAATCTCTTAGCCTCTAGATAGTTAATTGTTTATCTAAGGTAGTTCATCATCATAGCATCTGCAGCTCTGGTCCCCAATATTGCTATTTAAAAATATGGCAATGGCGCTCCCATTGCCGTATTTTTAATTATATATTTTTAGTCATAATTGTGCCGCAATAGTAATATAGATCATTATGTCAACTGCCAAACGAACGTTAAACATGTCAAAGCACTAATTATTTCGTCAATTCTTTGTAGCAATTTTAAATTTGTATAATTTGACCTCGGTGCTGCGGTTGAGACGTCGACTGCAACAACAAGGGTTCCGGGTTAAATCCCCGGGCAGTACAAACATTTGTGTGCATGAACATGTCTGGTTGTTTTCTATGTATGTATTAACAAAAAATATATAAGTATGTTTATCCGTTGTTTGGTACCCATAATACAGGCTTCTTGCTTAACTTGGGGCTAGATGGCGCTGTGTGAATATCAGGGTATATTTATTAGTACGCGGGCCCGCACTGGGCCCGCGTGGACGACTATGGCCTATACACCCTTTACGGGTAGGCTCGTGCCGCTCGGTGGGGACGACTAATGAGCTGATGATGATGATACTTTTTTACAGGAAGAAGACGCACAAGGGACGCATTGTGGGCAGTTTCCTCGTCGGTAACAAGGACTTGTACGATTTCGTTGACAACAACCCGTTCATCGGTAAGTGATCTCTTGTTTCTACCTATTCCAGACCATTGCTGGGCATAAAACTCACTTTAATTTCTTGTTATGATTGGATTGTTGCAATTTTAACAGTTTCGATTTTGTTGTTGGAGAGTTGAAGTGCTGAATGCGAGCACGTTATTTTAAACTTCTTAACATGAGCGTAGCCAGTTTGGGCTCAGAGTGGGGCAATAGTGAACCTATCGCCCCCACTCCCCAGGTATTTTTTTGTTTAAATATGTTAGAGCCAGGGTGGGGCAAGGGCCCCAGCTTGCCCCAGTGTGGCTACGCCCATGCTACTTAATACATAATCTGTTACTTATAAAACCATCTGTGCAATAATTTACGACCCATATGGTGTAATGGTTGAGACGTCGACTATTACACCAAAGATTCTGGGTTCTATCCCTGGGCAGTACAAACATTTTTGTGTATGAACATATGTTTTTTGTTGGTCTGGGAAACAATTATAATTGTCTCTTTACAGTAAATATATTTTTATTATTTATCATTAGATATTTTGTTATTTATTTATTTTATTCATTTGCAATACCAACAGCACTATTACAATTTGAAAAACAAGTTATTTCTAAGATATTTATAATGAGGGTATTTGTAATTTAATAATCTGTCAAGTATAATAGCAAGTTGCTCTCTTCCCATTGGTTATTCGCGTGACATTTGGATATTTAATGTCACTACAAACATCAGTGACCAATCGAAATTATCCTAGACCTTTCACCAACGTAGCGCCATCTAGTGAGGTTTTACATTGCAAAAACCCTCATTATTCGCAAATTGTAAAAAAATCAATTTATAGCGATTTTAAATTGTATTTAAACGACCCATCTGGTGTAATGGTTGAGACGTTGGCTGTTACGCTAAGGGATTGGATCCCCGGACAGTACAAACATTTGTGTGCATGATCATGTTTGTTTGTAATGGTCAGAATGGTCTGGGTGTTTTCTATGTATAATATGTATGTATTTACATAAAAGTACATAAGTATGTTTATCCATTGTTTAGTATCCATATTACAGGCTAATGCTTAGTTTGGGGCTAGATGGCACTGTGTGAATGTCAGTGGATCTTTATTATTTATGTATTTGTGCAGAAATGCTGGAGATCGACTATGTGAACAACACGCATATAGTGTCGCTGCAGCCCAACATGACGGCGATCAACTCGTGTATTGAGGTGGACCTTACGGGTCAGATCTGCGCTGACTCCATCGGTAAGTTTCAACTTGTGATTTGTGTTATGAGCTGTAGTGAAAAGAAAACATTGGTTGAAGTTTGCTCTATAAACCTTTTGGACAAACGTATTCGGACTAAGCGTTTCGCGTTTAGCGGATATTTGTCTATCCACTGATCGACAGACTATGGATAAGTGGCCTGCACTCCGTATATGCAAACAACCCGGAAAATCGCCAACCTATTAAACGATTCCCATGTATTCGCCCATTTTCCTCTACCTATTTGAAACCATAGGGCATAGGCGATCCGCTGTCATCAACAGCACTCAATTTGACAAACATAAATTATTTTATTGTATTTGCGATTAGTGTCACTCACTTTGCATACCCTTCTCATAATCTCTGTGCACGCTGATGCTATGGATAGTTTGTCTATCCACTGATCGACAGAATGGATAGTCTATCGAGTGGCAACACTAGTTAAATACGTTTATAACGTATTTAACGCGCACACATACACACACACGCGTCAACTGAGCATGCAAATAGATTTTGTTTTATTTTATAACGTTTGTGTTTTGTTTTTATTATTATTATATTAAAGTACGTGTATTAAATTAACTTTACGCTAATTGAAGAGTGGGGTCTCCCCACAGACATCCGAATATACAATTAGACTGGACAAGCCGCAAAGTTTATAGGCAGTGTTGCAATTTCTTTTGTGTGAAACCTGTGAAAAGTTATTATTATATTTCTTGGTAAATTTACTGATTCCTTGCGATGATGTCACAATTGCACAGGATGGCATTTTGGGATAAAATGGTAATTTCTTCTAATATTCGTGCGTCTTGACCCGTCTCACAGAGCGTAAACTGGCAGCCAGTGTATGCTCGTTGAGCTTACATTTGTCGCACTTAAAAACGCGGCTTGCCCTATCTCCTGTATTAGGAAATCTGTGGGTCTCCTGATACAGGCATTGTTTGCTTAAATATTATTGTAAGCTGTAGTCTCGATATTAAATTATTATTATTATGTATTTGCCAGGTACCCGAATGTACAGCGGTTTCGGTGGGCAGGTGGACTTCATACGCGGCGCGGCGGAGGCGGTGGACGGTCGCGGGAAGCCGATCATCGCTCTCGTGTCCACCACTAAGAGGGGGGAGAGCAAGATCGTGCCGACACTCAAACTGGGTATCATTATCATCACCATCATCAGCTCATTAAACGTCCCCACCGAGGGGCACGAGCCTACCCGTATAGGGTGATTAGGCCTTAGTCGTCCACGCGGGCCCAGTGCGGATTGGACGACTTCACACACAACCTTCGAATCTCTTCGCAGGCGTGCATGAAGGTTTCCTCACGATGTTTTCCTTCACCGTAAGAGCTAACTAAGAGAAACTGGGTATAGTACATCTTTATTTTAATTGATTTATTTGAGCCACAAACAGGTATGCAATACACTTACAACAATTCCATATATTAAAGTTATTACTTGTTACAAACCCAGCATTGAGCGGGCAACCTATACGGATAAGCTCGTGCCCTCGGTGGGGACGTTTGAGCTGATGATGATGGCAAACCCAGCATTGCTGGCCACACAATGTATCAGTGTTAAATTTTCGTGAAACCCATTTAAACATATAGTGAAAGTATATTTGTGCTTTATATAAGTGCTATTCTCTTACTTACATATAGTTTTGAAGAGCCATCTGGTGTAACGGTTGAGACGTCGGCTACTACACCATGGGCTCCGGGTTCAATCTCCGGGCAGCACGAACATTAGTTTTGACGACCCATTTGGTGTCGCGGTTGAGAGGTCGACTGCAATACCAAGGGTTCCGGGTTCGATCCCCGGGCAGTAAGAAACATTTTGTGTGCATGAACATGTCTGTTTGTAATGGTCTGGGTGTTTTCTATGTATAATATGTATGTATTTACAAAAAAAATATGTATATAAGTATATTTATCCGTTGTTTAGTACCCATAATACAGGCTTCACGCTTAACTTGGGGCTAGATGGCGCTGTGTGAATGTCAGTGGATATTTATTTATTATATTTATATATTTATTAGTGTGCATGAACATGAACATATATAGATATATATACACACCTTCCTCGATCACTCCATGTATCGCATCAAAATCCGTTGCGTAGTTTTGAAGATTTAAGCGCACATAGGGACACGGGGACAGAAAAGCGACTTTGTTTTATAATATGTAGTGATGTATGTATTCAAAAATGAATATAAGTATGTTTGTCCGTTGTTTAGAACCCACATTTACAGGCTAAATGCTTAGTTTGGGACTAGATGGCGCTGTGTATGTCAATGGATATTTATTTATTATATATTGTGAGGACTCTAATCTGTTGGGTGTTCCTATAAGGGTGTTTAGTCGTAGCGCGTGCGCGTAGCGAATTCCGGCGGACTAGTACGGGCGTGCGCGAATAGGCTCTGGCGCAGACTGCCACTCACGCGCGGCAGGCGATCGTACGATACGGGGGGTCCGCGCGGGAGGTGCGGTAAACGGGTGGTGCTCAGACACAGGGTTGCCATAATATATATTTGTCCTCTATTGTTTAGTATCCATATTACAGGCTAAATGTTTAGTTTGGGACTAGATGGCGCTGTGTGTATGTAAATAGATATTTGTTTATATTTATTTATGTATTTTTACCATCAAACAGGCGCGGGGGTGGTGACAAGTCGCGCCCACGTCCACTACGTGGTGACCGAGCAAGGCATAGCGTATCTATTCGGGAAGACGTTGCGCCAGCGCGCGTACGAATTGATACGCGTGGCGCATCCGGACCACCGCGAGGCTTTGGAGAAAGCTGCGTACGAACGTCTGCAGTGTATGCCGGCACCTTAAATGGTATTTACGAGTACAGGACGGTCACCGCAATCTTTCAAAACAGTATTGTTATATTGATACTTATGCATTTATGTACCAGAAAATGCGAAGTAATATTATTGTAATACTCTTTTAAGAGATGGCGGCTACCCCCTAGGACGGTCAGGACAATCTCCTGATGGCAGTGGCGGGCACTGAAGTTATGAGTAGGGTATGAATGAATGAATGAAAAAATCCTTTATACAATTAAGTCTTTACAAGACACATTTGACTTGTTAAATTAATAATACATTTTAAACCTAGTTTGAATCTACCACCGGTTCGGAGAGTTGGTTCTACTGAGAAGAAAAGAGAAGAGTAGGGTATGCAAAGTGAGTGTCAGTAATTGCAAAAACAATAAATAATTTTGTCATATTGAGTGCTGTTGATGACAGCAGATCGCCTATGGTTTTAAATGTGTAGAGGAAAATGGGGATGATTTATGTGTTGGCGATTTTCCGGGTTATCTGGACACACGTATGCATTGTTTATTTGCATATATGGAGTGCAAGCCACTGCCTAATGGTAAGTAATACGCATGACCATTTGCATTGAAGGAGACCAATATAGACAGTTATTATTCTCCATCAATACCGCACTGCGCCCGTCACCCGAGACAACAGATTGGTCTCTTATATTAGTAATTTTGAATGTATAGATTCTTTACATTTAAAGATTACCGGATTATTAATAAGAAAGAAATAATTTATTATTTTAAGATATTACAACACAAACAGAACAAAATGTATTAAAATAAAATAGAGAAATATAAATAAATATGTAAACAAGATCATACCTATGTGCTACAATGTCCAAAGTAATTAAAAACTTTTATACAATAGAAAGTCCTTAATGGTTGCGGGTGCAAAGCAGTGTTGACGGAAAATGTCTACCTACTCTTGAGTTCCTTCACTGCATCTGTCTTGGTCAGGCGTATGCTGATCGTCTCGTTCACATATAGGAGAGGTCGGAATACGGTAGTTATTTATGCACTTGAAGTGTAATTTTGGTATGTCCAAATTGGGTATTTGCCACCACTAATCGTTGACGCACTTTTTATGAACTATCAAAAAGGAACGTTTAAATATATTTTGTAGATTATTAATATGTGACGTCATTACTCACTATCATCAATTGACCTCATAGTTATTGGTTTCAATGTATTTAAGAATACAATATTGCAAATAAACAAAAGTGAACAATGAAACGACATATAAAATAAGGTGCACTTTTATAAAAATAAGGTTTGGTGTATTGGGGATGGTGGAAAATACCGAATTGTATCCGCTCAATTTGTTGATCCTATATAAAAAGATTGTTGAGCCCAAATGAGCTCTTATGGACGCTAATAACATCTTTTAGAATCAGAAATGGCCAATTCCATGATTGCCATTGGAAGATTTCTTCAAAATTTCTGTTCTTAAAAAAAATTTCAGACCGAGGCATATCTACTTTATTCTTTCTCTGAATGAAATAATTGTTAGTAGGTAAATAACTCTAATTCCGACCTCTGAATAACCCATCCCGTTCTGGGTTTTATTAAAAGGATCATGCCTTTTTAAATCACTGACGCATAGGCCTCAATATTAAATATATAAACGAAATAACACGGTGTTAAATAAGTAAGCAATAATAATGAAGGGTGACAATACTTAATATTTAAAATGCACGACAGTAAAAATCCGGTGCGTAGGCTCAATTCTCATCGTACATACATTTTATTTCAATTAAAATATCAATAGATTTTGTGACAACCCTGAACGATAAGTAGCGTAGAGTCATTGACCTTTTAGAATAATAATAGAAGCTGCTAAGTTAAAAGCGGGCTATGTCGCTGCGGTTGAAACGCGGCAAACTTTTAACATGTAATCTTAGGTTGTATTTCACTGTAATATTTTTTAATATTGACTCATCACATCAATCATCATCGTATAAAATAAAGGAAAATTAAAAATACGATTAAGATTCAATGATCTTTATTTACGTGTTTCGTTTCATTCACACCGTCCATTGTTTTCCCTAAAAAGCTTTAAAAAATTACAGGGAAGGCGGGGGCACTGGCGTTAATTTTAAATGCACCTATCATTTCACCAAATCACTTTCACAAGGTATTCTTGAACACTAGACACTGATCCCGGATGTGCTGGCAAGGCACCGCCAGCGCTGCGGCCTCTTCCGACCCCCGTCGTACCATATTGATAATGAGATCCATTGAGAACACAAATTTTGCTCCATTTTCGTCACTGGCAGAATCTTATAAATCCACATATTGTATTTGTGCTCGATACCGCTACCAACGCTATTATCACGAATAAACATAGAGCCTACTAGTAATCGTGAAAAAATTACGAACTATTAAGCCATGTATTTCATTCATAACGTTCCCTGGAGAAATACTTTTGAGGTTAAAAAAGACAAAATTCGACTCAAAATATGGATGATGCAACATGGTGAACATGGCTAATTACGGTAGGTAAATAGGGTTGTTAAAAAATAATCAATTGTTATAAAACGGTTCAATTGGTTATTTTTAATCGATTTACATAGGTTAAATAAATATTTTAAAAATTAAAAGTGGATTAAATTATATTTTATGTATTTTGAAATTAAATAAAAAATCCTTTTTTCACTTACGTTTTCGAGACCAAAACGAAGTCGTTATGTTTAAAAATTATCGTTTATCACAGATAACATAAATTTATTGGCATTCAAATGCTAAATAGGCACTTTATTGTTTAAATTTGATTTGGATCATTATTTGTTTCTCAGACCACAAAATAGTAGTCAGTAATATTAATCGATTATTTCAAAAAAGAGCATGCAATTCTGTATTAATAATAGTTACCAAATATTTGGTTTCCTTGTGCTTTTACTTTGAAATACTATAAAGAATTAAAAGATTATAAGCTTTCGTTTTATATTGGTTTTGACATGATTTATTGTTATATGAACCAACATGCATATTGAATGTATGGCGTAAAGCATGCTTGTTTCAATAAAAATCAATTTTACGATCAAGTAAACGAATCGATTAAAAATATTGAAATCGATGTTTATTTGAATGATTCTTTACCATTAATTTCACATCTCTAACTGAGCGGCTAGAACTAACGTCAAGGTCAAGGGAATGAGACAGTGCCGCGCAATTTTGTATCTTAAATGCTTGTTATAAAAGCTATAATCACATTAGAGGAAGAAAAGTTACGTCATCTAGCGGCGAATAGCCAAAACTAGCTAAATGTTCATTAATGAACTGAAAAATGACATATCTTTTTACGTAAGAAGCAACATTTTCAACTTTATTCCTTTAACATAAGAATAAATATTGAATGCTGATTGACGCGACTTTTTTTTTTATTGTTATTACAAAACAAAGAGTTATTGATGCAGACTGTCACTGCGCAAACACAAATAGGCAAATTATTTTCGGTAACTATTGACCTAGATGAACAATAAACTAACTGTTAATCTAAGTTACTAACGTTCTTTTCTTGAAAGAGATTGTCAGATAATTAGCAAAGAACAAAATTGTGTTTTAATGAAATAAAAATGTTCGAACGTCATGGTTTTGTACATTGGGGATTTTTGTTTTATCTAGCTATTATTTTATAATTTATTGAATTTAAATGTGTACCTTTAGAAATAAATGAACCAATGAAGCATGGGCACGATTATCCCATATTTTATTAAACAATATTCGGAATGTCATTTCTGTTAAAATATGTATATTGAATTTGGTTAACTTTAAGATGTATGTGAACACATTAACTTTAAGCTTGGTAATAAGAAGAAGTCGCGGTACTTATAATACATCAAGTAGGTAAGAATATGTATTTTAAATGTTCAAGATTCTAGTGTAGGTAGAAAATGTGTGTCAATCTGCAATTTGATATTCTATTATTTTGAGGTCATTAACACTCAACAGGGTTGATCTTTTAAAAAGTAGGTCAATTTTTCAAGCGTGTTTTTCTTCGAAACTATTACGATTTAAAATAAGTTTAGAACTCCCTTAATTACTTAATTACCAAACTTATACCCTAGTCAATTATTATTGCTCACTTATTTAACACCGTGTATAACGAAATTAGTAACAGCAGACTGTAGTAGCCAATAATATTTTATTATAGGTCTCGCCAAACTTTTTGGCCGCTCCGAACTTCGCACAAGACGATGCGCAGTTTACAAAATTCATACATTTGTACTTGACTATACCTGCGCAGTAAGCACGTGCGACTATATTCAGAGTGGCCATAAAGTTTGGCGAGATCTGTAGACACTGCCAGCACACCATGCTGTATAGTATTTTATTTGTAAGTTGTGTTAAGTATTAAGAAATTCCGTGCATATGCATTTTGTTATTGGTCGATAATTGTTGTAATGCTAGAATCACTAGTTAACTAGTCGTTTATTGAGCTAAAATTGCCTTATCCACGTCAATAGTAAATAGGTAAGTTGTAACGAAAATAATAAAATAAGGTGTACTTTGTATAATTCGTTTTCATTTATTCAATCATTTTTTTTTAAATGAATTTACCCAAATCATTTAACCAAATCAGTGTATCTATGTGATTTTATTTTTATGAAGCGTTATATAGAACTACTTCATATTTTTGTTTTTTTTTTAGATTTTAATGTAATAAACACATCATTTAGTATTATTGCTGTTTTATTAACTACCCTCATTGTGAAACAAAGGAGAACCTGTTCTCAGTTTGTTGTCAAATAATATGTTTATGGTGTTTCGCTGCGAACCGCGGATGGCCTTTACAGCTTCACCGGAGAAGTGGCGAAAGCAGATGGCTCTCAGCCCAAACCCAACAACAATAACTTAGGTGTGCTCTTCTGTCATGACATGCCTGGACAACAAGTCTACGGGTCACACGCCTTTGGTAAATACGGGGGCCACATTTCACACGACGTCCGCTAGTAGCCGACTGAGGGTTCCGGGTTCGAACCCCGGGCATTACAAACAATTGTGTGCATGAACATGTCTATTTGTATTGGTCAGGGTGTTTCTATGGGCGGCCTTATCGCACAAGGCGATCTCTTCCAGGCAACCTTAGGATAGAAAGTTGAAAAAGGGGATTTTTGTGCAATTGCTTAATTGCACAAAAATCCCCTTTTTCAACTTTGACTATAAAAAAAACTTTTATACCCTAAATACACATTCATATTCATATTGAAATAAACAGGGAATAGGTAAAGAATAAAATAAAAACAAAGGACAATAGCTACAGAATAAAAGTAATATATACATATAAGAAAAGTTGATATATATTTTTTTACATATATGACAATAATAATAAAAAACAAGACGAAGGTCTTTGACCAGTGTGTGTTGCCAGTTATGACATACGGAAGCGAAACGTGGTCGCTCACTAAGGGTCTCTTGAATAGACTCAATGTTGCTCAGTGTGCTATGGAGAGGGCTATGTTAGGTGTCTCCCTACGCGATAAAATCCGAAACGAGGATATCCGTAGGAGAACTAGGGTGACCGACATAGCCCAGAGGATTAGCAAGTTGAAGTGGCAGTGGGCAGAGCACATAGTGCGTAGAACCGATGGCCGATGGGGCGGAAAGGTTCTCGAGTGGCGTCCACGTAACGGAAAGCGAAGCGCAGGTTGACCCCTAAACAGATGGACGGATGATCTGGTTAAGGTGGCGGGTAGCAGATGGATGTCAACTGCTAGGGATCGGCCCGCATGGAAATCATAAGGGGAGGCCTTCGTTCAGCAGTGGACATAATTAGGCTGTAATGATAATGATGATGATGAATAAGAAAAAAGCAGTTGAAGCAACTAAGAATAAGAAGTAAGTAAATGTTTATTCAATTTACTTTTAAAGCTCTCTCGATTGACTGAGCTTGTCGAATCTCAACAGGTAATGCATTCCACAAGCGTACTGCATGCACTGAAAAAGATTTATCAGAAAAACCTTTGGAATGGACTGGCGTTTCATGCTGGAGGTTATCAGATGACCGCAAAGTACGTAAATGTCAGTGGATAATTATTTATTTTTTATTAATTTGTTGAAGGCTCTCAAAAGAAGATACATTCAATTAGTCTTAAGTTTCATCATAGAATATACATCCTAGACTGCAGCTCTAAGCATGTAGGCACAGAATTTACCAATTTTATTTTATTAACTGTAATGAGAGGTAAGTATATAAGTCTTAATAGCTATATACCTTAAAAAGGTGATACATTCTTGTAATAGGGTTGTAAAAAGTGGTATTTGTCGTATAAAACTGTAGGAAAAATACATTATTGGTCTGAGGATGAGAATGTGTTTCCGAATTTTCGAAATTATATGTACGTTATCTGACGATCTTATGGTGAAGGAAGAAATCGTGAGGAACCTGCGCACGTCTGCGAAGAGATTCAAAAGCTGTGTGTAAAGTCGGCCAATTCGCACTGGGCCCGCGTTGACGACTAAGGCCTATACATCCTTTAGCCTCCCTCGGTGAGGACGTTTAATGAGCTAATGATAATAAACTGGGAAATATTATTCCTTTAATATTCTTCAAGCAAGTCAAGCAACTATTGCAATGGGACATCGGGTGACTGGTCGTGGTGCTGGCTCTGGAAAACATGGCTTAACCCATCTTTCAATACTCGTCTCGTCTGCTATCTTAGTAGGTAATGCAATGATGTAAAAAAGTATAGATTCGTGATATTCTCACAAATTAATCGAAAAAAGTGTTCCAAATGCAGTGACAGCACACATACACATATTTCGACTCCCCGGGGATCCCACCTGGAACCCTTGGTGTAGCAGCCGACTTGTCAACTGCTACACCAAATCGGTCGTCAAAATTTAAAACTCTGTTGCAAATCCTAAAAATAAGTTGAACTTATAACGTAAATGTTTAATTATAATCGATATATTTAGGATAGCATGTATACCTACTACATTTCTACCCTTCAAACAGCTAGATTATACCGTCAAACAAGGGATCCTAAAACAAAACCAGAGGCTTCTTGACAGAATTTGCTACAGGCCCTGCGCTGTCTCCGGCACTCACACACAATCCACGTGACTGTAAATAAGTACTTATCCAGTGTTTGATGATCAGCAACTGACACACATAGGTATGTGATAGGCAGACACAGGCCCAATCTGAAGTAAGCTGACCACAATAGATTTAGTAGACTTTCTGTTGTCTTGATTCCTGGCAGTCAAAGAAAAATTAATTAAAAAAACGGTGATGCATCATCATTACAACCTAACATGTTCACTGCTGAACGAAGGCCTCAACTAATGATTTCTTCGCGGGCCGATCCCTAGGAGTTTACACCCATCGCGTAGATCGACCAGACCAGATGGGCGGCCTATATTGTTGGGTGTCGGCCTACGCTTCGTTTTACGTGGACGCCACTCGAGTATCTTTCCGATCCATCGGCCGTCGGTTCTATGCACTATGTGCCCCTGGCCTCTGCCACTTCAACTTGCTTATCCCGTGGGCTATGTTTGTCACTCTACTTTTCCTACGGATATCCTCGTTTCGGATCTTATCGCGTAGGGGAACACCTAACATAGCCCTCTCCATATAGCAAATTTGAGCTTGTTTAAGAGACCCGTAGTGAGCGACCACGTTTCGCTTCCGTAATATAATAACTGGCGACACACACTGGTCTAACGGTCTAAGACTTTCGTCTTGAGACAGAAGGATTATTTTGGATAAAAAAAATCTGCCTTAACTTTCAGAATGCTGCCTGAGAAACATCCTTAACGAAGTTATTTGGACTACTTGTCCCAGGTACACATATTCGTCTACAACTTTGAGGACATTCCAGGTATTATACATGACGATCGTCTTGTCTACATTCATTTTAAGATCAACTTATCGCGAAGCTCTGTCTAAGATATTGAGTAGTATTGCATACTTACTCCCTTCCAGTGACAAAACAATATGCCTTACCTATTACAAAAAAAAATGTCCTAACGTTTTTGTTGTGAATGTTAGTTTTAACATTCATCCCGTTCCCGAACGCTAAATTTTTTTTCGAAACGTAAAAAGTTTTCAGAGAATTCCGTCGGATCTTTCACTCTTACTTATTGGTATTGCTTAGCACACTAGCGCTTCCACGCGTTCTAACCTGAAGGTTTATTTGGTCGATCATAAATGTCACTTATTCATTTCATTCATTTTTCTTTGAGAAAAAGCCATCCACAAATCTACAAATAAATAGGATGTTACCGTGTCAAAACATGTTTTTAGTGTTTATTTGAGTAATTTGTGTGAATTTGATACGAAATTTTGGCATTTTAGTTGAATTTACGTGAAAGTTTCCACAATGATGTCCTTCCAGCAGATGGTTGGCGTACAAAAGAGAGTTATTGATAACTGGAAAATACAGGATCGTCAGGCGAATCGGTGGAGGATCATTTGGCGACATCTACTTGGGCATAAACGTTTCTAATGGCGAGGTTAGTGCTCATAAACTTGTAGATCATCTAGTGTTTACGACCTGGTTATCTTAGCATTCCTAGCTGTTCTCAAAATACGTCGTGGGCTGACTATTGTGAAACATTGATACGCATAGAAAGGACAGCCAAATGTTAACCTACATACATGTAGTTGTACATTACTCGTGTTTGTGCACCCTATGATACAATCATTTTGTTTTACATGAAGTTTTGAATTGATTTGCAATATGAAACCCCCAAGTTTAAGGTCATGCTTATATAGTCTGTTGTTTATTTGTTTTCCATGTATTGAACTTTATTTATATCTTTTTGGGTTTGGAAAATATGGAGCCCATTATCATCATTTAATGTAATGACTAATTTTGCCATTACCTAGTAATTTAAAACTAAATGAAAGATAAGTGAAAAATACCATTAGTTTTGCAGAAAAAAATTATATGTTACATTACAGTATCAAATTTAAAGCTTAGGTGGCAAATATAACTGCATTATATTTGGAACTTTACCTTTAATTGACTTCCATGCTTCAAAATTCTTTAAATACATTTATTGTAACAATAATACCTTGTATCGTTTTAAAGAGTGTCGGTGGCTCAATGGTGTTGACTGTTGCCTTTCGATTGGGAGGGTGCAGGATCAAATCCTGCCACATTGAAAATGATTTCTATATTATATGTACGTTATCCAATCACCTACACCCTACATGGGTAGGCTTGTGCCTCACAGTGGGGATGTTTAATGAGCCGATGATGATGATATAAAAGAATATCTATCTTTAGATGCTATATTAATTCTTAAATCCTATATGAAACTCTTCTGTTATATTAAACTTTAACCTTTGACTACCATAGTGATGACTTTAACTTGTATATACCATGGTGACATCTGACAGATGCTGATATTGGAGCAGAAGCTGCTAAAAAGTACATTGTTTTCACTATTTTTTGAGTAACAAAGAAAATGTTAGTAAAACAAATCAATGTATTGAAATCAATATATTTATTTGTTTTAATTTTGACGACCCATTTGGTGTTGCGGTTGAGAGGTCGGCCGCAACACCAAGGGTTCCGGGTTCGATCCCCGGGCAATACAAACATTTGTGTGCATGAACATGTCTGTTTGTATTGGTCTGGGTGTTTTCAATGTATAATATGTATGTATTTACAAAAAAAAAATGTATACATGTATGTTTATCCGTTGTTTAGTACCCATAATACAGGCTTCACGCTTAACTTGGGGCTAGATGGCGCTGTGTGAATGTCAGTGGATATTTATTATTATTTATTATTATTAATTTTATGTAAGTTACATTGGGAAAAATCGAAATAAATCTTTCCTATATAAATAGAATAGAAGTAATAATGATTAATCACATATAGAAAATAGTTTCAATTTTGATCTTTATTTTACTTATAATTAAGACTTTAAAAAATTAAATTCAACAGTAACTAACAGCTAAGCTAACTAACAACTAGTGTATTTATAAAAAATCAAAAGGTTAAAGTCGCCATACTTGTAACAATGCTTTCAAAGTAACGATAAATCTTTGTTCTAATACATACAGTACATACCTACAAAACAATATTGAAATGATTTAAAAATTTTAATTTATCATTATTAAAAAAATATTTTTAGATATAAAAAAAATATGGCAGGCAACACCAACCCAAAATTATATGATTTTGTTTTTGTCTTTGTTTGCTGGGGCTAGACAAGGGCTTATCGTCTAACGCCATTTTTACGTCCATCAACGTCATAACAACCGCGATAAATTTAACGTGCAAAAGTGAGTGGCCACACCTATAATTATTAACGTGTTAATTATTGATGAGCGTTGAGGCCCATGAGGAGAGAAAAACGGCAAGATCATAAAAATAGTGTAATTTATTTAATATAATTGTACTCTTTACTTTACAAGTGTATAAGAGTACGCGAAAATATTTTATTTTGCATTATTTGATTTGATGATGCTGATTTTAATATTAATCGTAGGTACCAGGGTGCTACACACTAAACAATTAACAATACTTCAAACATTTAAAAATATCTTTATTATTCACTATATCTTTTAACTTATTTTAATATAACTAACATTATTAAATTTATATTAAAATTAAAGTGCGTTCACGAAATAAATGGCATGGTAGATTTTTGTATGCCAAACATGGTATTTTTTATGGAGTCGATACTGGCAACACTGCCATTGTGACGTCACTTCAGATTAGTTGACTACAATTTTTTAAGACTTCGGAATAGAATGGTTTTCAGTGGTTTTTCGTAGACTTTCTACGTTTATTTTTTATGTTTGTGAACAATTTCAGCAATAAATTTTAATATTAGTGCAGTGTTCTCGCTTGTTCGATGATTGATTTATAATTTGTGTGACTACGAGTGTTCCAAGGAAAAGAAAATGGCTACCTTCGAACGTCTTTTGATGACCAGGAAACATGTGTTGGTAGCCGATAAATTCAACATCATACGCAAAATCGGCGGTGGAAGCTTTGGAGATATATTTTTAGCTATAAATACATACGATGGAGAGGTAATATTACCATTCAAAATTTCATTGTGATTCTGAACTCTTTCTTTGAATTCGTTGTCTTGGCAATAGAGATATCTACCATGTATTTTTGGTGCTTATTCTCTTGAAGATGACGGTCGTTATGGGCGTAAACCCTGTTCTTTGTTAATCACAGTTTTACATTATTTGCGTAAGCCATGATTTACATCACCTTTAAGGCGTAGGTTCTTGGAATGATAAATGTTACGCTCGTTACAGATCCTTTCGAAACGTTCAGAACTATTATTTTTACAACCTACTTTTTTGTGTTTCAATAACTAATTAGGTATATGACAATTTTTCTATTTGGTCAATCAAACCACCCATTACTAATTTTCGACATACATTAAACCTACTTAACAATGCCCAGGATAAACAACAAATAATATAAAAAACCTTGATTAAAATCATAAAAGCTAATATAGCCTTAATGATTTTAACAATACTAAAAAAAGTGTTTTTTTATTTACATAAATATGTATGTGTGAATAGTATCATATATATCCAATAACAATGAGTGAACAAATAAATATACATGTCAGAAAAATACTATTTATAGTATATATGAGTCTAATATCAAATATTATTTATGTAGTTAAATTAAAGTAGGTTTGTCTCAAATATTTTGTGTATTTCTTTATCAGTCAGACTCAATCGTGAAAACTATCTTCATAAACAATAGATTTCTATTGTCTTTCTTCAATAAGTCTGAACATTACAAATGGACATGTTCATGCACACTAATGTTTGTACTGCCCGGGTATCAAACCCAGAACCCTTGGTGTAGCAGCCAATGTCTCAAGAGCTACAACAAACGTTTATGGTTTCAGCCACTTGAAGTACAAATATTTGTGTTCAAATATACATGCATATATGTAAATAATACAAATGTAGTAGTTTAAGAGTTTATCCAAAGATTTGGTTATTTAAACATCATATTATTGATTTTGATATTATCCACAAAGGGAAAAATTTTAATATGTTTACTGTGAATTCAGTCATGCTGTTGATCTAAGTTTTCCCTTTATATGAATTGTTGATGAATTTGAATGTTGGTAAGAATATCACCAATGTTGCTAAATGTAATATTGTTCATGATTTTTGATAAATATTTTTATAAGTATTATTATTTTTTCACTTCATTGGTTTTTAATAAAACAACTTGCTGACTGATGTTCAGGTGTTGAGCTGAGACTTGGATCCTGCAAACAATATTTTGCATTTCACATTGAATGAGATAACATCTTGATCTATAAAATCAAGTATACAAGCATGAACACAAACATGAAACACTACTGCATATGCATGCTATAGAGCATTGTGCACTTTCAACTTTGTATATAAAAAAATACAAAAAAAAATCATCAATACTTAGCGCAATATGAAATATAGTAAGTGCACACAAATAATAGGTGAACTATCTTATGCTGGTCACTTTACACCACATTTAGTGACATTGTAATGTCCATAATGCAAATGCCATTAACAATGAAAAAAACTGAGCATCTTCTGAAATAAATAAATACCCACAGACATTCACACACCTCCATTTAGCCCCAAACTAAGCATGAGTCTAAAAACAATAGATAAACATACTTATTGATAACAATATTGATAATATTTAATGTTAATGTATGTGGAAGGCAAATAATTCACTTCTAAGCAATGATGTAAAAAAGGATAGATTTGTGATATGCTCACAAAACAATCGAAAAAGTGTTCCGAATGCATTGACACATAGTACACATATTTCGAATGAGTGTACATTTACCTAAACATAAGAGTACAAACTGTACTCTCTTCGGCGGTTCATTTTGAGGCACGGATGGCATATTTATATATACAGAATATCATTGCCTCTAAGTAAAAAGAAACACTAATTAAACAATTGTTATATTTATGTTAATGAGATGAGAACCT
Organism: Leucinodes orbonalis; assembly: GCA_019425675.1. Classification (NCBI taxonomy): domain Eukaryota; kingdom Metazoa; phylum Arthropoda; class Insecta; order Lepidoptera; family Crambidae; genus Leucinodes; species Leucinodes orbonalis. Next base: position 33,348 of record PQWD01000536.1, read on the forward strand.
ACTATACATACACCTAACTATAGTCTGTTTTTTATACCTGTGGAGTAATTTGACAATCACTAATGTCAAACTCTAAATTAATGATACCAGGTTAAATTTAATAGTGCTTTACGCAAAAACAGTTTCAATCGAAAAATTCGGTTTTTATTACAGGAGAAAAAAAAATGGATGGAGATAAATTCAAAACTAAGTCAAATAGTCACTAATCGAATTTAGTAATTTCAATGTTTAATTTTATACCGTACGTTTAACAATTATTAGACTTTTTCAGGTGAAATCATGCTTAGAAAATGCCTGACATTTTTTTTTAACACACACGACATTTTTTACCTATTTTTGGTTACTATCTATCACCATACCAAATTTAAATGAAATCCGTTCAGCGTAACAAACAGACAGACAGCGTTACTCATCGTTTACATTTATAATGTTAGTACGGATATCGTAAAATGAACTAAACAAATATTTGCGTAAGCAATTTTTTTACCATAAAAATATATTCAATAATTGCAAATGTATATATTCTTAAAATTAAAACACTATGTTTTATTTTAAGTTTATTAAATTTTAAATTAATTTAGTCTCAGTTCCCTTTTTCCATGTGGATATCGCGGTCACGTTTCGTTCCATCCATCCCAAATTTCATTGAAACCGGTTCAGTCGTTTTTGGGGCACTAGTAAATGAAGAAATAAACATCTACCTTTTTGTAACGATAAATATTAATACGAAAGGTTACTTACCTTTATTTACCTTTGTTCCTCACAAGACTAGCAACGTGACTTGTCAATACTGCCCCAATTTTTTTTTCACATACCTAAATTTTCATAATAAATATGTTCATTATTTATAAATCAGGAATTTATATCACATCATAAAATAAAATCGTTAATCTCTTATTTACCGATTGAAGTACATCACTATTAAAGAACAGTCAGAACTGTGCAACACTGGAAATGTCAAATTACAAATTACTCCACGGGTAAAAAAAACAGACTATAATGATATGAATTTGTGCTCCAATATCATCAATGTGAAATACAGTTTATTTAGTTGTGATCAAACAATCAGATTAGGTAAATATACTTTTTTTTTATTCTTTGGTAAAGTAGAACAGTGTTAGTGAGTTAAGTTATCCTTTACTACTGATGTTTGAAGTTCAATTGGCATGCAAAAATTTTTAATAGGTGTGTTATTTTACTATTTTTCTTCAATGCAGACAATACTGCATCAGAAAGCTTTGCTGGGTCTATCCTGTGACCTCATGGATTTGGCTGATATAACTGGTTAGGATATTTAATCTTTTTATTGTATTACTAATTTTAAAACTGCAATTTTTCTTACATTTATAACAGTGATAATCAAAATCAATACTGATAAAAAATATAAAAATCAATCTTATATGAATTATTCAATGGTTTTCCTATATAAAATGAGACATGGCATACCTACATTGTATATTTAATTGTGTACATATTATAAGTTTTCTTAACAAAACCTGGGGCGCAAACTCCGAAAGGAACTGAGACTAATGCTTAGATGATAATGTTGTAAGTTTTACAAACTGTATAAATAGTCTCAATATATCTATGTATTTAAAAGAAACGTGGTGGTTAGTTACACAATATACAACTTGAGAACAGCTGAACTGATTGTACAGAAATTTGGGGAGACACTTTTTTGCTCAAACCTAGGAGACGCATTACATTAAATTACCCATTTCTTACTTTTTAAGGTGGAGTTCAAAATTGTTGACATATTTAAGAGGAATAACCTAACTTTACCCCTTGCAGGGCACATATTATGGCTGACACATTTTTCTATTGTTCCTGGATTTCTGTTGGTAGAAGGGATAAGATGTGTGTACAATTTCATTCATTGCATATATTTGTTCTACTTGTAATATAACTATTTATCGGGTTCAACATTTGATTATCAATTTATGTGCAAAATCCAGGTTGTTAGGTATGAGGTTTCCATTTTGATTACAAAAAACGCAGGTTGTTTAAGTACCAATACATAATTGCCCAATACAATATTGATTATTGATTTAAGACTTCTAACCAAAACAAATGCTTGTTTTAGGAGGTAGCAGTGAAGGTTGAATGTATAAAGGCGAGACACCCACAGCTCCTCTATGAGAGCAGAGTCTATAAGATGCTACAAGGTGGCATTGGCATACCACATATAAGGTGAGTATTTGTAGCCGTTTTACTTTAATGTTAAGATAGCTTAAGAATCATTCATCCATCACCCTTGCAGAGAGCAAAAGACATTTATTTATCACTGATCATAAGTGTGTTAGCACATTTGAAATATATTCTAATTAATTGCTAATTTGCAATTTATATTAAAAATTCTGAAATTTACAGTTACTGATTTTTACCATGAATGTGATATGATGCATTATTAATTATTTATATATTAAAAGTTACATATTATATATGTTTTTTTACCTTTATTTGTTGGACAATATATCTCATGCTGGAAATTTGCAAAACAATTGTAAACTTAATATATAGTAGAAATGTATGACATTATGGCACATTTACTTAAATCTGTCTAGTTATTACAACAAACAAAACTTTCCTGTTTATAAGTATAGATTTTGAGTTCAATGATCGCGGTTCCCAAGTCTAGAGCTGTTAAATCTACGGGCAGGACACCAAACGCGTCATCGTGTCAATCGTATCTCGGAGCCCGCTATGACGCGTGCCAATATTGCCCTCTTAACGAATAGTGCAATAAGTCGGTTTTTTGTGCAAACTGACTTGAGTCCTTATCCCTAATCAGGAAAATGAGGTTTATATTTTCGACTTATACGTCTTTTTTAGTATCTTAATAATTTTCGGTGAAATTAAGAGCTTTTATCAATTATCAAAATTATTTAATTGATTATTTGCTATTTTATTAATCAATTTATTCTATGTTCTATATTGTATTTTCTATTGTTATTCAAAATCTATCAATGGATTTTGAAATGGTCTTAAGTAAAATTTCCCAAAAACCCGACTTATTGCACTCTTCGTTAGGATGGCAGAATTGACCAATCGCATTGTGCATCGGTTTGCGGCCACGTGAGCCTGAGAACAATGTCGCGATGGCCTAGTTTACGCTGCTCGCTTGGAAATTATTCAGTGACGCGTTTCCCCAATACCGTGTGTTTGTTGCCTTTGTAAATATTTGTTGATAATGTATTTTTCATCAAATAGGTCTTTTAATTTTTTTACAGGAATGCCAATATTTTATTGATACATGTAGTATCATCATCATCATTACAGCCTAATTATGTCCACTGCTGAACGAAGGCCTCCCCTAATGATTTCCACGCGGGCCGATCCCTAGTAGTTGACATCCATCTGCTACCTAGTATAATAAAACATAAATATTTATTGGCATAAAACATAAATATTTAGCGCCATCTAGCCCTAAACTAAGCTGGCCGCTTGTAGGTTCTAAACAACGATTATACTGGGTGGTAGACGCGGTACTGAGTCGTCTAGGTAGGTACCACCGCAGTGCCAGATATCGTCCCGTGGGAGGTGTTTTGGGGTGAGCACTGTTGCTAGTGAAATTACTGTATAAGATGATTCATCCGATGACTATACTGACTGCTGAGTTTGTCAGAGCTTTCGCTTTTTGACAATTGCCTACGAATACAACTCGTAACACTTGAACATCAATTATTTGAGTGGATAACATCCGAATTATGAAGTTTCCTAAGACTATGCAACGGCGTATACTCCCGAATTTCACCAATCTTGCATTACACGAAAACATACAAAATGTTTGCGACTTACTGTTGTAACTTTTAGGGAAGTTTTGTGGTATTTAAAAATAATTATATTTGGCAACTTTGTCATACAAGAAATATAGGTACTTATTTATTACATCATCTGATGTAAAAATCTCACCATGACTAAACCGTTTATTTTCCTAAATGAGTACTGATATTGGCCTCAGATGGCAATTACAGCTCCACCAGGAGAGTAGCGCAGATGGCTCTAAGCCTTAAAAAAATACACAACGTCCCAGTATGGACTCGAATCTCTGCTTAGAGCGTTGCGGGCAGGGCTAGGTAGCCTAGTAGGTATATGCAGTGGCGTGCACAGATTATATAGCAGGGTATTTATTAAAATAACTTATTCTTAATAAGATTCAGTGCGTAAATCAATTTATTTTCAATTTTGATTAAACAAAAAAAAAATAAACATTAAAAAACTGATGCGCCAGTAGTGGACCACCTTTTTTCCAAGGTGTCCCTATAATGGACCGCTTTTTCCGTGAGTCCTTCGACGCTGGGTTTTAAAGCTTAAATGATATTAATATTATGTGTGCATCACCCTATTTAACATTATTAACATTTAAGTGGACAAAGCTACTAGGTTTAACATGTTTATGAGAAGTTAATACGTTGATAAATACAATATTTGTAGCAGAACAAGGAAAGTTTCAGGGTGGTCAATATTTTCTAAACTTTTGACTAAAAGTTTCTTAAAATTAATTTAAAATATCATCAATCAGCAAAATAAGTACTAAAGTAAAGCAAAATAAGTAAAGTAGGTTTAACTCTAGACGTAAGTACGTCTAGAGTTAAACCTGCTTTTTTTAAATACAATATTTGTAGCTGGTAAACAAGTGAAGTTTCAGGGTGGTAAACATTTGCTAAACAATTGACTAAAAGTTCCTAATATTAATTTAAAATACCATCAATCATTAATATAAGCACCTAAGACTAAAATTTAACCTATTTTTTCTTGGTGAAATCGTAATTTAATTGTCTGTCGACAATTTTCACCTGTGGCTCTGGGACGACAGTTGCTATTTGTTCATGGAAATGAAAATGAAAAAATGTTTATTCATTTGAGATCCTTATAGAACACTTATGAATGTCAAATGAAGCTACCACTGGTTCGGGAGTTAGTGTGGAATAATACAAACATCGTTGTCAATTTTCTTAAATATTTTCTACCGTGATATACGGATCTTAACCCCTGTACCCTTAACCCGTCTGTCGTAATCTCTTGTATCACGCAGAGATATTTGAACACTGATGCATTCCTCTTTCCTCCCATGAACTTGGCGATTATGTAATCGCAGACTTTAATGCTGGCCTCAAAGGCATCCCCAGCTTCACTGTGGTTTGCAGAGTCTGAGAATGGTGAATATCCACCTTCATCGAATTGAGGGATATCAGTGCTTGATGGGCTTGTAGGAGAATCAGGTGAAGGTGGAGCTGGAGGTAAAATGAATAGGAATCGGTTAATAAATACAAACATTTAAACTCAATTAGGTGCCTGTTCCATTAATGGACCACTTTGCTGCCCAGTGATGGACCGGTTGGTCCATTATTAGACCCCGTTTATTTAGTACCACAACTCTGTATAGAACAAGTCTGAAAGATGTGGGGATTACGTATGACTTTGACACATAGTATATGTCCCAAATTTTAAATTGACCCTATAATGGACCGGGAGGTCCATTATAGGTACACCTTGAAAAAATGAGCTCCTATGGTGGACCACCACTGTATTGCACAACATTGCAAATTAGTTCTACAAAAAAAATATTCTGATGAATCATTACCATATACTACCATGTAATGCATTATATTGAACATCATGATCATTTGTAACTAAAAAAAATATATATTTCAAAAAGCTTATCCCTTAATTTTTTGACAAGCATCTAAGACGAAAATGGCGAGACCTACGCACTGTTTACTTTCGACACACACAGCCCAAAGTCAACATCCCAACATATCCCCATTCAAGTTGTAGCTTGGTGGGGTGAAGTCATAGACTCAAACTGCAAAACTCCTGGGCAGCTTGTATTCTTCGTGTTTATCAAGGGTGGTCCACTAAGGGTGGTACATGGTCCATTATAGGTACACTTACCTTAATATGTTGACGATTTTCCGGAATGTCTGGACGCATAGGGTATGCACTGCTTATTCGCATATACGCACGCCACTGACAGATGATGATGACGATCTGATTTAGGTAAAAACCCAAAACTCAATGAAAATAATGTTTAATATATATATATAATAGTCTTAGTTAATTTCTTTGCCCAAATAAGTTATTGTTCTATTTTATATGCGCCGATCTTTCATGTAGCCAAGGTTGGCAAATAGAAGTTTAAACGAAACAAATGGTTTTTTGTTTTTCAATAAAAGTAGGTCATTATTGTTGACGTTTGTCGCAGCCAAACTCTTGTATAGATAGATCACTGTTTACTAAAATTGTGACTTCTTGATCAAATATTTTCATTTAGGTAAAATTATAAAAATTTCTGACAGCCTCTATTTCAATTATAACAATGCCTTTTATGGAGGTGATAATTAGGGTTTCGATATTATAAATATTTGTTTTGGAACTTATTGTATTAACATATTATTGACATAACTTAATAATTCGTTTAAGAACTAAACTATTACAATACAAACAGAGTCTAATAGGTGGTATACTCGATACTGAATGGTCTAGGTCGGCACCACCGCAGTGCCAGATATCGTCCCGTAAAACACGAGTGTTATGCACTTTTGTGTTTCGGGATGAGGGCACTGTAGCTAGTGAAATAAACAAGTATAAGAGACCTAACATCTGTGTCTCTGGAGTCGGGCGCAGTACGGCATTGACGGAGAATAATAACTATATCAGTTGTTGGTCTCCTCCAATGCCACTTTGTCATTGTTAGTCGTATCACTTACCATCAGTTGAGCGTTTTGACCGTCCTGTACATTAAAACAATAAAAAATAAACTAACATTCTGCCATAGCAAGCAGTTATGCGTTAAATTATCTTCTGAATGAGGTGGAAAACCAAAATTACTGACGATCTTTAAAACTTGGAACAAGTTTTCAAATATATTATGATACCGCTTTGGGAACACTCATTCGTCACCCGAAACTACGAATGTAGGGTCTCTTATACCCGATAATTTCACTATCTACAGTGCCGTCATCCCGAAACACAAAAGTGCATAACACTCCTGTTTCACGGGACGATACCTGGCACTGCGGTGGTACTATCATCGAGTCCTATCACCCAGTAATGCTGATGATTATTCCATTACGTGAGGTAGGTGTCGCGTGGAGCGATCGTCGACCGCGCCGGTAAAAAGTGCGTTACTAATCGACTTTTTTCGTTGCTACGCGATGAATCGATCGATAGCTTCGTAAATGCACGGTAAATGTGTTTTTTTTGTAACAACATTGTACTTCTTGCTGTTGGTTTCTAAATCAACTAACATCCTGTTGGAAGTACGCCTTTTAATGCGGGATAAATATAATATTGTTTTGTATTGTAGTTACGTAAACATTCTCAATATAATGTGTAATAAAACTACATACATTGCTCATTGGTGTGGATTGTTGCCTTCCGATCTGGAGGACGCTGGTTTAATTCCTGCCACGTACCAATGTCTCTTCGAATTTTCGAAATTATATGTACGTTTAATCAACGCTTTTACTCGGTGAAGGTAAACTTCGTAAGGAAACTTCCGCACACCTACGAAGAGATACAAAGGTTGAGTGTGCAATCGGCCAATCCACACTGGACTGCGTGAACGACTAAGGCCTATACACCCTTTACTGGTAGACTCGTGCCCCTCGGTGTGGACGTATAATGAGCTGATTTGATTATACCTACGTGCCTTTTCTGATGGCAAACAAGGATCAAATTGAACTTCAAAAAAGGTTTTATTAATGTATAACTTCATAATGTTTTTTTTTGCGTTACGACACCTATTGCGTATTGTATAACTGTATTCGTAGAGAAATTGAAAGACAGGCGTGTAATTATTGGACACTACAACTTACATGTAAAAGTTACGTCACAGCTAGTACTGCACCGTCTCTTTTTCGGGTTCACTTGTGTATCAAAGACGAATAAACATGCCGAATGAACTGTTTCTTGATTGTTTGCGTTTTTCTTTAGACGAATAATAGAGCTATGTACTTATTTGTACTGAATGTTATGAATATGATTAATATGGATATTACTGGATTTATGGCTATATCATGTTTGCCTCATAAGGTAGATAAGACTTTTTTATTTTTATCATGGAATCTTTTTGCTTATTAGAATAAGCAAAAAGATCCGATGATTGAATGAAAATCATATCTATCTTAAATGGCAAACATGAGATTAGCCATAATTAACATCGATTTATGCACTCACACTGATTTATACTGTTAACTGATAATAATTATAACACAACATATCTCATGTCAAGATATATAACAACATGTCTCTGAGGCCCATATTCGCTGTAAGTAATCAGTGTGAGTGCATAAATGCTTAATTCCGACATCTGCTGATAAGTCAAATAAATTTTATCATAGTTACGAAAGTCAAAAGGCGTGGAAATTGACCCTGATAGGTGAACTTAATAAGAAACCGTGTCAGTACACTTTTCTTTTCCTTGACCTTGTTTCGGTGAAGTAAACAAACGGTTATCTTATATAATCACGTAAGCTTCTTGAGAAATACAAGTTTGGGGTATGAATAGTGGATTATGTATTACAGAAGTAGGAACATTTTATGTTCCGTAGAAAATAGATGCACACTTGTGAAGGAAGTGTGTAATATTCAGTTCACTAAAACAAAACTAATCATAGTAACTGGAAATCGCTAGATGCAGGTCACATTAATCCGACACATATAGAAAACAATATTTTTTAAAGACTGCGAGCTATCTGCACTCGTCAATTGCCCGGTGAAGCCATAAAGGCCATCTGCGGCCAACAGCAGTAGTGTGTTCGAAAATTTTTTTTTTGTAAATTACTGTTCATATTTCTTTTTAATTCATCTTTGATTTTAGTTTTTTTTATGTCCGGTATAATTGTTTTGTACTGTTCTAGTCTTGTAATGTTAATATTGCGGTTAAATAAATTTATTTTTTCATATGTCCAGCTGTGGACGTCTTATGTCCTTCGTGTTTTGAGACACATTGTATTTGTATTGTTACAGATGGTACGGCTACGAAAGGGACCACAATATCCTAGTGATGGACCTACTGGGACCCTCTCTAGAGGACCTCTTCAACTTCTGCTCGCGCCAGTTCACGATCAAGACTGTGCTCATGCTCGCAGGTACATATAATATGATTGAGGGATCGATGGCGGAGCAGCTAGTGTGTACTGTTATAGATGTCGCCGCCATCTTGTTACATTAGCCATCCAGTTGGATACCTAGGCCGATAGTTGTTTGAACTAAAATCAATCAACGTTTAACCACTGCAGCCCTAGTAGTCATAAAAATAAATATGACACCAGTAGCATAAACAGTAAATGTTATGGTTTGATTATCTCTTGCTTTGTTATTATATGTACTTATATAATTTGTTTTTTTTTTTGTAAATACACACAGAGATTACAAAAGGCGTGTTTGTTATACAGATCAGATGCTGGGTCGTGTCGAGTTCATCCACTGCAAGTGTTTCATCCACCGGGACATAAAGCCGGACAACTTCCTGATGGGCATCGGCCGCCATTGCAACAAGTTGTACATGATCGACTTTGGTCTCGCGAAGAAGTTCCGCGACCTGCGCACGCGCGCCCACATACAGTACCGCGAGGACAAGAACCTGACTGGTGAGTGGTTTTGTGTTTTGTTATATTTCACTTTTAGGATTCCGTAGACGAACGGGAAAAAAAGGAACTCGTATTTACTATATTTATTTAGTAGAGCGTCGGTGGGTCAATGGTGTGGACTGTTGCCATCCTACATCCTCTTTTTTATTTTTCATTTCATTATCCGACGCTCTTACGGTGAAGGAAAACGTGAGGAAACCTGCGCACGCCTGCGAAGAGATTCAAAGGTTGTGCGTGAAGTCGTCCAACCCGCACTGGGTCCGCGTGGACGACTAAGGCCTAAACACCCTTACGGGTAGGCTCGACGTGGCTCGCTATTGGACGACTTCACGCACAACCTTTGAATCACTATACAGGCGTGCGCAGGTTTCCTCACGATGTTTTCCTTCACCGTAAGAGCGTTGAATAACGTACATATATTTTTCGAAAATTCGAAAACACATTGGTACCTGGCGGGATTTGAACCTCACCCCTCCCGGTAGGAAGGCAACAGTGACAGTATTTTGTGGTACATGTGGTAACTTTTGTTCCTCAGGAACGGCGCGTTACGCGTCCATCAACGCCCATCTCGGCATCGAGCAATCGCGGCGGGACGACATGGAGTCACTCGGCTATGTACTTATGTATTTCAACAAGTGAGTTGTTTGATTTCTGAAAACTATTTATTTAAGAATCGTTGAGTTTTTACTTTGAATTTATAGTTTTATTTATTTATTTATTTATTGTCTTAGTCGTCACACTTCCTCGACAACTATCATAATTATGCTGAGAATTATAGTTTGTAGTTATTAATTGCAAAAAATAGTTTGTCTTCGTTTTTAGTTCATTTATTGTCTAGTTGTTAAGCTTCTCAGCAAACTAACATTATTATGCCAACTAACCTTATATTAAGTAACAATGCTTACGGTATTCTCAGTAAAAGTATTGCATGTTCAAACCTATTAAAACTCGTATATTTCTTGATTATATAGCTTGCCACTGGAATGACCCATCTTTTTGATGGCCTATGCTCTTATACTGGTATATTTTTAATCGAAGACACCATGGTCATCGATTAAAGAAATATCTATGGCATCCAGAAGCATGGCTCTCAGAAACTTAGCAATTAGCTATTAATCTAGTTTTCAACTGGAATAATTGTCGCAATAATTGTCGCAACAAACGCCAGGAATCCAGACAATAGAAAATCTATTGTTTCTGACGTCTTTAGGTATCATTGGCGTTCAAAGGGATTATTTATTTGCACATGGAAACAAAGGTTTTATAAATAGATTATGTAGTGAGTAAAAAGAAGACGTCACGGCTTCTTAACCAGAGATACATACATAATTTCTACAACAAAGAGAAAAGTTACAATAGATGAAGTGTCAACAGTACGACTGTTGTAGTATTGTCCGTGATATCACAAAATGCTTGATGTAACCTAATCATTCAAATTTGATTGCAAGATTATAACTCGTTGGTGTTGTTGGTCCGTCACAGGGGAAATCTGCCGTGGCAGGGACTGAAAGCCCTCACGAAGAAGCAGAAGTATGAACGGATCAGCGAGAAGAAGATGTCCACGCCCGTTGAAGTCCTTTGTAAGGTAGGTGCTTGTTTCACACGCATAATAAGTAATAGAGATGAATTTTTTTGCTATGGTCTCGATGGACAGCTTAGTAATAGTGACATTGGTTAAATAATTACACCATTAACATAAAAACTCTGAGGTTTCCCAATTCTAAAAACTCATTAATGGACTTTCCCAAAAACGCTTCAGATAGATGGCTTTTTCATTATGACGTCACCTTTTAGTAGTTAGTATGAATTTTGTACTACAATTATATTAAATGTTGCGTTTATTAAAATGATTTCATAGCAAATATTGCTATAAATTGTATGTGTTCTTCTTTGGTTTTAAATTTGTCAATTAAAGTACTTTAAAAATTGACTTGTCCACCTAAACATTTGAAGACTAATAAAATTCATAAAACGTAGTTTTCGTGCTGAGAGTTAGGACATCGTTATTTTTACCCAAAATTTAATAATATGAAATAGTTCTTACGATTCAAGCGCCCAGTCGTACAGCCTATTGTACGTACTCTGCCCTCCTAACCTAACTAATCAGGAAAATAAGGTCTATATTTTCAACTTATACGTCCTTTTTTAGTATTTTACTCTTCGTTAGGAAGGCAGAATTGTATGCTCATATTCAAAAACATTTTAGCTTATTTTATATTGTTACAAAAATATTTATATCTAGAACAAATTCCTCTATTATGGATTGCAAGAAGATTGGTAGCTCACTTCTTTGTTACTATTTGCATATGAATAACTAGCTTTTGCGTGCGACTTCGTCCGCATGGAATAGTTACTTTGCTCACGCTATTTTTAACCCGCTACTTTGTTTATATAGGTGAGTTAAAACTGCGATATCTCATAAGGTATTCATTTAAATTGAATGATGTAAAGGGCAATTTTGTTTAAAATGAAATACTTGTGATAAATAAAGTATTTATTTGGATAAGGATTGATAATTATCATATTTATGAAAATTACTTCGCAAAATGATGCATTATTTTAGGATTTTTTTTAGCAAAAAATATGTTATAGGGAGCTAACCTTAAAGATGGACATATGCTGTTGTGGACTTTTTTGTAGACCTTCAAAAGGGTAACAATACTCTGCTAAATGACTTTTACGAAACTTTAACCGTTTACGCAGCGTATGCAGCAGAATCTCGAAGTAACAATATTTCCCCCCGGATTTTGAAACATTCTTCATTGCTGCTTCGCTTCTATTGCTTGTAGCGTGATGATATATAGCCTTCCTCGATAAATAAGCTATCTAACACTGAAAAAATTTTTCAAATCGGACAGTAGCTCCTGAGATTAGCGCGTTCAAACAAACAAACAATCAAACAAACTCTTCAGCTTTATAATATTAGTATAGATTGTACGTAAGTATATATTGAAATTGCGTTTCAAAATTAAAATTTTGGCTTATTTTCAAAATTGTAACAATTATTAATATCTGGATCAAATACTTCTGTTACGAATTTAAAGAAGACTACTTTATGACTATTTTTTAAAGTTGATGATTTAATTATTATAACTGACTAGCACTAATATTTTTTGTACTTTTCTTCGATAACATTTAAAACTTACTGAAATATAAGACTTAATATTAAGAATTTATTTTCCAAAATATGTTTTTATGAATCAGTTGAGATTTCACCATTTCATTCCAGGGCTTCCCGGCTGAGTTTGCTATGTATTTAAATTACACCCGTGGGCTGACCTTTGATGAAGCTCCTGACTACATGTACTAAGACAGTGGGTTTATTCTTTCTATAAATACTTTTAAAATAACATTCAGATCTAATTTTATGTAAAAAATGTCTTTCTGTATGCTTATTGTTGGTGTAATAAAAGCGTTATTGTCATTGAAAAGACATTAACTTAGTTGTCGGGAGGGTGGTATCTTCATAACAATAGATTTATTTTGTCTCTTCGGTGGTTCTTTAAGCGGTAATTTCAATTGACAGTTGTACATATCAATGTCTTCGATTGAAAACCTAGTAATTCTGCAGGAGGTAGGTTAAATAAATTGCGTGAGGTAAATGGTTTCTATGGCATTTTGTTAATTTAAATCTAGTCAAATATACATATTTAGTTGTATTTGTATAAAGTTACATTTAAAAATGTAAAGTATTTTCTAAAAACATTTATTTATACATGCCAGATAAAGATGTGTTTCTGGCGATCTCATTTACCGTCGTAAATAGGTAGATAGCGTCTCGAGCGTCCAATGAAAATCGGAATGAAAATGTGTGTAAAGGTTGGGTTTCTAGAAACATAATTAGGAATAATTTTCTAATATATTTTGATGCTTTCATTTCTACACGTCATTGACGTCCAATGACACCTAACGGCGTTGGAAGCAACAGATGTTCTATAGTGTCAGGATTAAGTGCCTGGATTGCTGTCCTTATAAGGTTTAACATGAGTGTTTTTCCCCGCAGCTGTTCCGCATCCTGTTCCGCACGATGAACTACCAGTACGACTACACGTTCGACTGGACCATACTGCGGCAGCGGAAGCAGCACAAGGAGTCGAGCGCCGCGCCCGCCGACCGCCGCTCGCCGTCCGTGCAGCGGCGCGCGCAGCAGCCGCCGCCGCAGCCGCCGCCCAACAACGAGGTCCGCCCACACACACACCGCCCGCCCGCCACACACACACACACACACACACACCCGCCGCTCGCCGTCCGTGCAGCGGCGCGCGCAGCAGCCGCCGCGCAGCCGCCGCCCAACAACGAGGTCCGCCCACACACACACCGCCCGCCCGCCACACACACACACACACACACACCGCCGCTCGCCGTCCGTGCAGCGGCGCGCGCAGCAGCCGCCGCGCAGCCGCCGCCCAACAACGAGGTCCGCCACACACACACCGCGCCCGCCCACACACACACACACACACACACCGCTCGCGTCCGTGCAGCGGCGCGCGCAGCAGCCCGCCGCAGCCGCCGCCCAACAACGAGGTCCGGCCACACACACACCGCCCGCCGCCCACACACACACACACACACACACACCGCCGCTCGCCGTCCGTGCAGCGGCGCGCGCAGCAGCCGCCGCCGCAGCCGCCGCCCAACAACGAGGTCCGCCACACACACACCGCCGCCCGCACACACAACACACACCACACAACACCGCGCTCGCCGTCCGTGCAGCGGCGCGCAGCAGCCGCCGCCGCAGCCGCCGCCCAACAACGAGGTCGCCACACACACACGCCGCCCGCCCACCACACACACCACACACACACACCGCGCTCGCCGTCCGTGCAGCGGCGCGCGCAGCAGCCGCCGCCGCAGCCGCGCCCAACAACGAGGTCCCCACCACACACCGCCGCCGCCCACACACACACACACACACACACACACCGCCGCTCGCCGTCCGTGCAGCGGCGCGCGCAGCAGCCGCCGCCGCAGCCGCGCCCACAACGAGGTCCGCCCACACACACACGCCCGCCGCACACACACACAACACACCACACACACACCGCTTCGCCGTCCGTGCAGCGGCGCGCGCAGCAGCCCGCGCAGCCGCCGCCCAACAACGAGGTCCGCCCACACACACCGCCGCCGCCCACACACACACACACACACACCACCGCCGCTCGCCGTCCGTGCAGCGGCGCGCGCAGCAGCGCCGCCGCAGCCGCCGCCCAACAACGAGGTCCGCCACACACCACGCACCGCCCCGCCCACCACACACACACACCACCAACACACCGCGCCGCTCGCCGTCCGTGCAGCGGCGCGCGCAGCAGCCGCCGCCCGCAGCCGCCGCCCAACAACGAGGTCCGCCCACACACCACAGCCGCCCGCCCAACACACACACCACACACCGCCGCTCGCCGTCCGTGCAACACATTCACACTTGTACATACCCACATGTTTATGGAGACGGCACAGGCATATACGAACAACCCAATATTACATGAAGACATCTTCAGAAGGCACTGCGAGCACAGATAAAGTTATCCACACATATGATGTATACGAATATCGAGGAATTGCAAATAATAATAATCGACAATACTCCCAAAGTTCCATACACACAACCAATATCTATGCCTTCATCTGACTACAAAATCAGACATCTTATACGTAATGACAACGTTCAAAATGAGTAAGTTATACGAACGTGCTTAACGCCGTATATGTGATAGTTTGTAGTAAGACATTGCCGAGTTATCAGAAAATCTTAGAAAAAATAACATAAGAATATAAACGAATTCCTTATGGATTTACGGTACAAAAACACTTTTTAATATTTCATATGTTACTGAGATCTGAGACTTTAATTTTACTTGTGTTTTACTTGGTAGTTCAATATTTGGAAAGTTTCTAAAAGGAAATTTCAATTACTTAAATTATTGGTTGTTAGGTATGTAAATGGGACAATCAAATGCTATATACCCTGTAATGTGTACATAAAATGTATATATCCTGACCGTTCCGTCTCCCGCCCTAGGTGAATTCCGTCCACGCGACCAAGAGTTCTGCGGCGATGAAGCCCACCGTCAAGGGACAACAATCTGTTAGTCAGATCAAGAAATGGCTCACAACCCTAACCTAACCCGCACACTTCCCATTGCCCACTTTCACTAACCCCGCTATACTCGCCACCACCTTGGTCGGAAGCACCCATTTAATATATGCGTCATTGGGTATTTGACTATACTTAGAAATTGTAGGGTTGCCACTCTCTAACACATTATTTTTAACTACTACACAAAAAAATGGGAGTTTCAGTATGGATACTCATCGTATTTAGTTAAGTCAAAAATTTATAGTATTAAAAATGCCAAAGTTATTTGCGTTTGTTTTCCCAAATTGCCTCTCAATTTATGTACGTAATTATCAAACCCATTCAAAAATGTATAGAATCTTAGTGCTTACGCCCGTGTTTTCTCTCGCTCATACTCATTGAATTAAAATTGACCTTGGGTGCCAGTTTGTTGGGATTTATCAATGAAATTTTATGCGACCGTTACGCAAATCAATACTCTGCACTATTGTTTAGCGGCACGCGTATCTTACTCGATGTATGTAGTGGTTACTAATTATTATTTTTTATGCATAATTTTGGGAATACAACAATTGTTATTTTTAATTTCATAAATATGAATCGATACTGAACGTCCTATTTGTATTGAACAGTTGTTAAAAATTAGTGGTGTATATTAGAATAGGGCTTAAATTTCAGTCCATTGTAATATATGTTGTAGAAAAATACTATTTGTATTTTTTTTGTCTAGAGATGATAACTGTCAGACCAAATTATGTTTTCAATCTGTCACAAATCACAACGAAGTGTTGCCATATATATTTTTTTATTACATAACTATGACGGTCACGAATTTAGGTTATCATCTGAATTAACACCTTTTTTATAATTATATCATATTAGGATGATAAATTATGATATTTTGTGAAGTTATTAATCCATAGGCAATTTTAATTTAGTCAAAATTTCATTTCTGTACTTATAGTATTGCGGGTCTTTGTGAACAAGTATAATTGTATATCGAATTGTACTTTTTACGTACAAATGATGAGTTGTTCTCTTAGGCCCGTAGTCTGAAACGAGACTCAAGCGTTGATCTCTATTTAAATAGAATGAGAAAGGGATAGCGCTCAATACGAGAAATAGCGCCATTCCTTTCTAACGCAATTTAAATAATAATACACGTTGAGTCTTGTTTTAGGCGTCGGGCCTTAGTCTTATTATATAGACAGAGTAACGATGGCATTAATATTGTGTACTCTCAGTTCTGTTAAAGTGAACGCAATAATTTTATAAAATTTTGTTAATACAACTAGTTTATTCATAATTAAAGTTGGTTACAACATTGTTTTATATGATACATGTTCGAGGACAGTATTAACATAAATGCTGTCTCGAATAATTTAGGACGTATCGAAATTGGTCATAGCGTTGAATACCCAATAACTAAGAGAAATATTCACCATTTATCCATGAACAGATAAAACAATTCATCTAATTCCCATCAGCTTAGTTTTGATAATTTCAATTAACGCACTGGGTTCTGTTGATATCATTTTGTGGTTTATTAATTGGTGACAATAATTTCATTGTTTTGGTCTAATACTAACGCTTGTGATGTGTGTCTGGATATTGAAAGAGGTTTTGGATACAGATAGACCGACAATGGGTGAGTAACCAGAAGTGGGATGAGTGATAGGGGGTTAATTAAAGTGAACTCTATTGACGACTGCTGTGTAGAAATAATACAAACCGACAGATTAAATTATGTCTGTACGAAAGTTTTGTCAATGCGAGACTTGTCTGTGACTTGCATAAATTTATAAAAAGAGAAAATTTCCTGCAAAGACTTAGTATTTGGTCCAAGTATTGATGTTGAAACAATTCAAATTTAAAATATAGATAGAAGAACTTTTTAAGTATTCTGTATGGAACTGGTCGTCATAGATGGACGGAATTTTGAGAAACTATTTTGTTTTGGCTCTGTTTATCAAAGTATAATTTGTTATTACGAATTATTAAGTTATTACAAAAATAACACAACATTTTCCCAATGGTATGTTAATGAGTTGGTCACTTTATAATCGTATAATTCTTATAAAATTATTTTAATGTATTTTTCAGATACAAATAATTCAAATGTAAAATTTGCTGTGGTGTAGTTTAAGACTCGGGTACAAAATTTTTAGCTTTTTGTCTGACGGTAATGAAACCAAAGTAATTATTTATTATTTCTACACAATGCAGACATGATAAATTGCTGTATAAATAAATAGGTTTTAGAAGAACGACCAGCTTTTGCGATAGTATGAGTCTCTAGTGTTAAAGAATAGTGAGCTGGTTGTCATCATAAAATATCTTGACTATTTTTTTCGGAAATATGTATTTATTAATTATCATATTTATAAATAATTCAACTTTCGGTGTTGCTTGCAGTTCGGTAAACTGTGTCTGTTGACAAGTGTCAATCGAATCGAAACTAATCGCTTATGACATAACCTTAATACCTTCCAACTAAGGGCGTAATCGACACATGCAATTATTGATGATGGTAGATGAACAAACAGAATGAACAACTACAATTCTCTATAAATAGTGCAAATATTTTCATGATAAAACAATGTATGCTATTCATATAATCTGCCTTGTAACTTAAAGTAATCGATAAAGGCAATTATTACGCTTGTTCGAATGTTAAATCCATAGTTTTTTATATTCTGTTTGTCACTAGCAATCTTTCTTTAACATTTAGCTGTTCCTTTGGCTGACTTAGTTCTAAAAATTTCAACTTTATATGCATGGGAAAAGGTCCATTGAACTCGATACTCATTGTTTGGAGAACCTTATTGAAAGATTACGAATACTATTTAGAATTCCTGATAAAAATATTTATGAAAAGTGCTTTTAACCGATTTGTTGGGTACTAATGCGAAATATTTGAATGCGTAGATTTAGTTATAATGTTCAAGGACAGTAAGCGATATTCAATTTTGACATTTCGATTCTCTTGTTACTTGTCGAAGCAATTTTTTGAATCCGCCATATTACAATAGGGCATAATAATTTGATATTATCTCGTCGCCAAAGTTTTGGAATCGATCTATATGTATGTGTGAGTGGAAGCGTGTGTATATTATATCGTTAAATTTGATTTTATAAGGTATGACAGTTGTTGACGTGACTTAATAAAAATAAAACAGTCGTACGTTTTTAATTAAAAGTGAAAAAAAAACTGAAGCTTAGTTACTTTTTGAAATATTTGTGTAATAAAAAATGTATAAATTATTAAATCGAGTGTAGTTAACTCTTAAAAATAACGATTATAAGTAAGCTGCAACTTGATGTGGCTATGTGAACTTTGTATAAATTAAATAAAAAATCCCTCGAGTAAATTGTTATTTTGTTCCGTAACGATGGATCGACACGCTTTATGGTAATTATTTTTCAGTTTGTTCAGTGCACTAAGCATTGTATCATAAGTAATATATTTTGCAGTTTAGTACCGATAGATTCACGAGCCTGTGAGAGTTACTTTTTAGGTATTTATGAGTATAAAAATATGTAGCGTTCATATTCGTAGATTTCGTTCACTTTTATTTAATCGATCATAATAAGGTTCCATAGTGTAGCTTAATCGTTCGAACCTTGTACAATATTTGTGTTAACCCTCAAATTATAGATGTGCCGTGATATACCAGATTAATACGATTAAAAAGAATGGTGTGGATTTTGTAAATATATCAATGCAGGTTTAAATATTAGCTATATACATTTAAGGGTTAACTATAACGTCACTACAGTGTAGTTAATGAGATTATTGTCACTGCGTTATTTATTGAAATGGTTATTAAATGTATTTATTAAAATCAGTTCTGTTATCAACATAATGATGGCAACATTACCTACTTTAGTGCGATTATTTGCGCTTTTTATAAAATTGCGCAGTGAAAAGGCACCTCAAAATTGATCACAGTATTTTTTTAACTGAATCCACAGTAAAAAAGTGGTTTCGCATTACAAAATTAAAGTTTGTTTCAAGCAAATTATATTCAGTGCTGCCAAACACAACACGATGTTGGCAACAATCCATTTAATTTTTTACCCTTTACAATTACGCAGTGAAAATGTCAGTAAAAAAACTGCAGAATAACGTATACGATCACAGTAAAAGTGTAGCATTTGAAAATGATTGTGTCACCAGTAGTGGTAAAGGTTTGTCTTGCGTTTCAGTGAAAGAGATCCCGACGTTCGGCGGCGGCGGGCCGGCGAGGAAGCGGGCGCGATAGCCGCCGCCGCCTCGGACGCTTCCCATACACACACGGACTGTATTCATTTACCGTTGCAAGACGCCTTCTATTATTAGTTGGATAGTGAATGTGCGCCCGGCGGACCGACCGACTCACTCGGAACAGGGGTTAACAGCCATCTCTTAAAACAGTACAGTTATCGACCTATTTGGTATAATTGCGATAATTGTGGTCTTAAGGATTTCGAAAATAATAGCGGGTGCTCGCTCTGTGTGTACTCCCATAGTGCAGGCAGAGCGAGCGGCCGCTCGGTGTACACATCACAACTCATTATTTTGTCTCACAAAGCCTCTAGTTGGACCCATGTCCCCACGCAAGCTTCAAAGGACCGGTCTATGAACCGTGAACTCCTAACAGAGACTACAAATAATAATATTAGTCTTTATTGCACAAAAAAAAAAAGAACATATTAATGAAGAACCAAATTCGTAGAATTATTAATCCTTTTATATATAAAGCACAAGCACCGTGGGGGCAGAGTACCCCGTGAGAAGCCGCCCGGGTGAGAGGCATATCGCCTGACACCCGTATCCTCACGCCAGAGTGAGATGACTGTAGAGAAGGGATTATAACAAGGGTGTAACCCAGGCCAGTACAAACATGTGTGCATGAACATGTCTGTAGTGGTCTGGGTGTTTTCTATGTATAATATGATGTAATGCAAATAAATATATAAATATGTTTATCCGTTGTTTAGTACCCATACTACAGGCTTCACGCTTAACTTGGGGCTAGATGGCGCTGTGTGAATGTCAATGGATATTTATTTATATGTCGGCATTTTGTAACAGGAAAGGCAGGAGTTATATTATTATTATACTGTTTTAAGAGATGGCGCCAAGTCCCCAGCTAAGTTTAAATGTATTATACTTTCATGAGTTCATTTCGCAATGATTAGGGTCCATTTATCTTTCAAATTGCATTTTAATGGGGATTATAAAATATATAATACCATTGTAACGAATATTTAACTCTGTGACATGTTCAGTTTTCTTTTGTAGTTTTAATGTTACTCTCAATAATTAATTAGTTTGATGTTAGTTTCTAATTAGCTAGTGTTTACATTCAATTTATTGATTAATCGTAATGTCCTGAGTATTTCAACGATTTACTTATATATAATGCGTGTACGTGTGCGAATGGCTGAAATACTTTTGTCAGTGACTCGACGCGGAATTAAATATTGGCTAATATCGTTCATTAAAAAAATTTACTGATTACTAATGTAAGTAGGTTTTTCTGTAATAAAAAGAGGAAAATATGTAAAAAAAATGCTAAAAACAGTAACTAGTGTGTAAGGTGATACCTGCTGGCGGGGGCGTTGTGGCGGCGGCGACATAGCTATAGGGTTTTTTATTTGGTTTCCTTTGTTTCGGAGAAGTTTGCTATAAAAAGAAAATTGTACATAAATATGGCCGTTGCGACGCCCATCCGGAGCTCGGTACTTATGTATCGTGTATTTTAAAACAAAATTAAAATAATTGTAAAATTGAGACAGTGTTCATTTTAACTGTTATTTTTTTAAGAACACGCATATACTTTTGTTTTGTTCTGCAACTAGCGGCGTCTCGTGACTCTTTTTAGTTTAATGATACATTGATAGCCGTACACCGCGCGGGGTGTTATTTTATATAAAACGAAGACTGTCCGCAACGCCGATGCTTCCATAGTGCCCGAGGCAGGCTCGCGAGACCCGCGCATGCGCATAACGTTCAATGTAAACGAGATCTTGTATGATTGCGAGTGAGATAGTGTATCAAATGGAGACAAAATATATAGACAACAGAAACTAGCGACATTGTAACGACAACACAATGACTATCTTATTTCTCTCATTGTGATATTATGGATCTCAATATTCCTTTCTACAACCATGCGATTTCGAGGCGACATTTCCCATAAATCGTTAAAATAAAATTAGACAACCGTTGTTTTGTCTCCACTTGAGTGAGCATACTCGATGTAATGCACCCTTTAATTATTAATAAATAATAATAATAAACGATATAAGTTTGTTTGATTTCATGATACCTTGAACACCTTATTCCGACTGTGACAAACACTTCTTGCATTGTTAAAATAGCGGGAAATGTAATGTGCGTTATGTTAGCGAAACATTATCGTATTTCTAGACTAAATTTTTAATTAGTGCAAGCAACTAATATATTCGCAAAAATAATAATAGAGGAACGTTTTCCCAGCTGCACCTTTTTACTAAAGACTTCTGAATTATTACAGGTCGTTTCCGCTCATCACCCCTAACTTTGTCCCCTTTGGGGACGAGTGGGAATTTTAACTATCGTCGTGATCTAGTCACTACTCAACACTTAAAAAATATCTGACCCAATTTATATTATTTCATAATAAGCTTGACCAATATGAAAATACTGTATGCATTTTATTTCGATATCACATCTGGTTATAGGGATAAATATTTTTTTATTTTTTTACCTACCTACAAAAGTTAAAATGCGGGTAGTCCGGAAACATTACTTTTGCAAATGGAACATAGTGCATTTGTTAGTATATTAACTGACTTCTAAAATGTCGCGAGTGTGTGTTAACAGTCCTGATTTATTTTGCTATATTTGTGGCGAGTTTACGCCGAAATCGAAAAAAAAACACTTTCTGACTTAATTAAACAGTGCTATCAAGCTTATTTTAACCGTGTCGTAAGGATTCAAGACAAGTCATGGGTTCCTAAAGTGTTCTGCTTAAGATGTTATACATATCTCAATGGTTGGTGTAAGGGAACAACTAAAAAAATGCCATTTGGTACGCCAATGGTGTGGATGGAGCCAACGAATCATGCCGTCGATTGTTATTTTTGTTTAACGCAATTAAAGGGGTTTTCTGAAAAATCAAAACGAAGTATTAAGTATGCCAACGTGCCATCGGTAATAAAACCTCAGCCACATTCTGACGAGTTACCTGTTCCTGAGTGCCCAGTGAATTTAATTCAGACAGTTGAAGTCGACTCGAGTTCGACGGATAGTGAAAATAGCGAGGACCCCCAATATGTCCCAAAATGTGCATCTGAGCCACTTTTATTGAATCAAACTAGGCTTAATGACTTAATAAGAGACTTAAATTTACCCATTGATAAGGCAGAATTATTGACATCCAGATTACAGCAATGGAATCTATGTGAATCAGATGTTAAGGTATCTTTTTATCGTAAACGACATAGCTCACTGGTTCCGTACTATTCTAAAGAAGATGGCTTAGTTTTTTGCAATGATGTAAATGGATTAATGGCACAGCTTGGGCAAAATCATGTAGCTGCTGAATGGCGTTTATTTATTGATTCCTCAAAAAGTAGCTTGAAAGCAGTATTGTTGCATAATGGAAATGAGTTACCGTCCTTGCCCCTCGCTTATAGTGCTAATTTGAAAGAAACTTATGACGTTATGAAACTTATTAAAAAAATAAATACAGAGATCATAAATGGCCAGTTTGTGCAGATCTTAAAGTGGTTGCTTTGTTAACAGGCTTGCAGTCAGGCTATACACAATATTGTTGTTTTCTTTGCGAGTGGAATAGCCGAGCTCGAGTTCAACATTTTATTAAAAAAGATTGGCCATTACGTCACTAAAATTTGAACCATTGGTTGAGCAAGATAAAATTATTTTGCCGGCATTGCACATCAAACTGGGTCTCATAAAAAAAATTGTGAAAAAAATAAGCAAAGAAGGTGCGGCTTTCCAGTTTCTCAAGCAAAAGTTTCCCAAGCTTAGTGACGCGAAAATTAAAGAGGGTGTTTTCGTAGGTCCACATAAAAAGCTGATTCAAGATCCATCTTTTATATCTGCTCTCAATAATATTGAAAAACAAGCATGGAACGCTTTGTCGATGTCACTAACAATTTCCTTGGTAATAGGGTTTCTCTTCGAGAATTCTCGAACCGAGAATTCCCGGGAAATTTTGCCTTACTCGAGACGAGAAAAAAGTGGTCGAGAAATCGAGAAATTCAGTCAAAAAATTAAAAACTTGATAACGCGCTTGCGTTCTCGTTGCGGCTCTGCCACGCGTCGTGCGAAATTAAATGAAATAATTGTCCTATTAGAGGAGGGCAACCGAAATTTGATATTTCACACGGTCGTTGTAATTATTAAGATTTGAGTTCCTCTCAGGAAGACCCAGCTAATTACGTTTCTGAAAAACGTTTCTAATACGTTATACTAGAGTACATAATAAAAAACGAACGTGTTTTCTCCTTGTCTGGAAACTTTATGACAAAAATACGAAACCGATTGTCAGATGATGCTATAAATGCCCTTGTATTTTAAAGGCTTATTTTTTAATGATAACGTGACATCGTGGGTTAGCTTTTGAAGCAGTTTCCGCTTTAAATTGTGATTGTAATTGGTCTTAATTTTTAATGATTTATTAGATTTTCATGTTAACTTACGTAAAGAAAGACTCCATTTACTTATAACAAATATTGAAAAGTTGATACAAAGACTAAACTGAACCACTAACTGCAACTGCAACACTAAGGAACATGTACCTTACTGTTACTCGTAATTATTAAGCTAGTATGATTGTTATTTTTTATAAGGAATTAAACTGTCGTTTTATGCTACGTAATTGAAAAGTTTGTAGTACAGACTGAGACTAAAATGAATTATTTAGTATGTAAGGTACTAAGTTTCATTGTGGTGACATGATGACATTGTTTTAGAAATATTTATTTGTTTTTTTTCAAAGAAAAAGACTATTTAGATATTTGTTTGTAGAAACTAGAAATAATGATAAAGAAGATCTCGCTAGAGTTTTTTCGCTTAATTAAAGTTTTCTATAGTTAAATTAAACTCACATGAACTAAAAATAAACGTTGGTCATTGATAAATGTTGAATATTGCATAAAAAGTATAGTTTTATTGTTAAATCAAATATGTTTTGAGCTTTTCAATATTTCTCGACAACCCGAGAATTCCCGGGAAATAGTGGTCGAGAATTCTCGTGCTCCGAGAAATAAAAAAGGTCGAGAAATGAGAAACCCTACTTGGTAACAAGAAATCTGAAGATTTTCGCGAAAAAATAAAAGTTTTATTGGACTGCTACTATAAAATGGATGCAATATGTCACTTAAGTTGCATTTTCTTCACTCGCATTTGACTTTTTCCCTGAAAATATGGCATCAGTCAGTGACGAACATGGCGAACGCTTTCACCAAGATGTTGTTGCATTTCAAAAGCGATTTCAAGGCAGATGGGAGCCTGCTATGCTCGCGGATTACTGTTGGAGCCTTTTAGAGAGACCGCTGCTACTGAGTACAAGAAAAAAGCCAGCCACTCCAAAAAAACTACGCCTTTAAATTAAAATTGAATAAAAATTATGGAAAATTCGTGATTTCGGACATGGATGTTTATCTGGACATTGAGATGTGGTGGTTTGTGTATATTTGCATATTTTTATTACTTTAGTGGCAAGAAATAGTAATCACATAATGCGACCTCAGATAAAATCAAAAGTTAAAAATTTGTTGAGTAGTTTAATGATTTAAATTTAAAAAAATATTTTAATTAAAATATTTCAATTCTCTTAATCTTGAAAAGAAACATTTACAATTTTGTTATTTTTACACATTGGGGCTTTACTGGCTCGGTGGTCTAGTGGACATAGCGTCGGTTGCGTGTCCTGGAGGTCGTGGATTTGAGTCCCGCGGGGAAACGTCACTACGATTTTGCCTAGTTGGTTAGGATATTGCAGGCTGAATCACTTGAGTGTTCGAAAAGAAACATAATTCTGTCCTTCGGGCACGGTACGTCACGGTCTCGGCTACAATAGGATGGTAGTCGTTAACCCAACGGATTGTTGGTTTGGCATGCATGGTGAGTTACGGCTAGTGTTGCCAGAATATCGCTACACACAAGGCCAAAATATCGCTATTTAAGGGTTCAGATCCGGACAGGTGTCACCTGTGATGTGTATGAAGCGTAAATATATTTTTTTAATGAAACCTTTGACTTTCTTCTTAATTAATCGGGACATTTAGCGTCTCGATCGGGACGCATCCTCAGACCCCTGAAAATCGGGATGGCCCGCGCAAATCGGTCCATCAGGCAATACTAGTTACGGCCCAATCTCCCCATAGCTATGCTCTGCGGGAAGGCCTGTACCCTGCAGTAGGCCGATAGGCTGATGATGAGCATTATTAAAATTGGGGCTTTACTCAGTAGGTACTCAGTGGCCTGACTAAAGACAGAAAGTAAAAATAAATGAAACAAATATTATATTTTTCGTCTTTATTCAACATCATCGTCATATAACTTACAGTAATTAACAATAATCATTTGACGTAGTCGGCTGCGCACCAGCATGCACAAGGGTAAACACCTAACGCTAACCGTAAACATACGAAAAACACCGAGCGTCAACAAACTGGATACATGATAGGTTTAATACTGCGTTGGTTAACTCGACAAGTCATCTAATAACAAGTATAAAATGTAACAAATTATCTATTAAACAATGTCACATCTCACCAAATCAATCACACACGAACATTGAAGGATTTAACGCTAAGAAGCTAAAACTATGTGGTACACAGCAGGTACACATGCCAGTACTGTGCTATGATATATCAAGCGTTAGTATTTAATACACGCAATATTTATAAGAACATGTATAAAACTATAGTTTATAGTGAAGTACCTATACCCTATGGTTAACTAAGTGTAACTCTCGAATAGGTGGGTGTAGCTTAATTTGAAAATAATGCATGCGGTGGAATGTATCGTTATTTCGTATTACCATAGATAGTAATTACATTAATGGTGTCTTCATACAATACAATTATATATAGATAATATTTATATAATTTTGGTTTTTCTCATTAAACATTTTGGAAAGCATTAATATGAATTTGTTTGAAAATTGTCATTAACATACTCTCCAAATAAAAGGTTCGTTTAAAGTTTTCTGCACATTAAAAATGTATTTTCTTTTACTGTTTTTAAAAATAATCTGCATTTAAATTTCGCTAATACGTTTATAATACCTAGAAGTGTGTTTCTATTGCGCTTTTGGACAAAGCCAAAGTCTATTCTATGACTAGATTAAGACATATCTGGTAGCTGTGCAATCTTTACCAGCATTATTAATTTTGTCTCGTATCTTTCTATTAATAATATCGAACGACATGTTCGATTCATTTAAATACGTACCTATGCTGATTTTTCAATGAATTGTCCATTATAACCAAAACGCGCCAAATTCTAAGCGTAGCAATTATTTCAATTGCATTTAATGGTCCACTAGTATTTACAAAAGATTGCATTTACAAAATTAGGTGGGTATTCTAGGAATAGACGCAAATTCTTTTCTTCTAGACCTCATGTATTTATTTTCTAGACCTCAATATATATTTAGTTTTATTAAGTCGATAATTTCGCCCAAACATTTACAGTGAAGTATTGCGTTCTATTAATATAAGACATTATTAGTTTTAATTTACCAGATCGTACCGGTCGGAATATAAAAACCGCGTCTAATCAAAACCATCAGCATATGCGGAACAGTATGGAAATAATATACGCAGATAGAATGCCCCCGACATAGTTATTTCATTATAACAATTTAAGAACCGTGAGCTTTAAAAATATTTCAAATTAATAAATATTCACTGCCATCACACAGCGTCATCCATCCCCTAACTAATAATTAACCTGTAATATGGATACTAAACAACGGATAAACATATTTATATTTTTTTTTTGTAAATACATATTATAAATAGAAAACACCCAGATCAATACAAACAGACATGTTCATGCACACAAATGTTTTTACTGCCCGGCTGTCGAGCCCGGAATCCTTGGTGCAAAAGCCGACGTCTCAACCATTACACCAGTTGGTTCGTCAAATCATCCCGAAATTATTGCAGTGACCGGGCAAGATCTAATCGACTGAGGTGGATTTATATGGGGGGCAGTCGGGGCTAGTGCCCATGTCGGCAAATTTTTTAAGGCGGTAAAATTTTGATTCTTGGGTTTATAAAAGTTTATTCAAAATGCTGATTTATGTAAATAAAATCACGCGTTATAATAAATTCTGAAATTTATACATTCAGGAACTTGAAAACAATAACTTAGGTACATGTGGTACCTATTTGTAGCATAAATTACTGATACGATGGGGCGGTATTTTCTGCAGTGCCCAGAGGCGGCAACAAGTTTAAATCCGGTCCTGCTTATCGATACTTAAACGTGCTACGTTGTTCAACAATACTAAAGCCGACCACTAATTTCAAATGGCCGAGGTCCTTACTCGTAGTTTGCTTATCGACATATAATTGATTTATCATGAAATTGACATTCATAATTGATGCGTTTTATAAATACATACAATATAATTGAGAGAAGTAGTTTTTTTTACTTAAGCATTATTTGGAATACTGAGGTTTCTTATTAATTTACTGATAATCCTTCATAGACATCGGTTAACCATCATTTTAGATAAACAACGCTATTTAATTTAATTAAGGAAACGTGCATAAAGTGAACTCTTTGCTTTAAATACTGGCTGGTTGAGTCCTTTCTACACTTGATTAAGTTTACAAACTGCTTTTTCAAATATGTAGATTCCTTCTACAAAAGTTTCACTTAAAAAATAAACGCATACTTTTAAGAATTTTGACCGTTCAATTGTTGTATTCTCAAACTAACAAAATAGGTTATTTTAATTGATAAACATAACAATAAAGACAGCATCTAAACATTTTACCATAAATTAAATATCTGCGAGCGTAGTTGGTTAATTGATAAATTAAATATTTAAACGCGTTTACACATACCTAATTGTTTAAGGTAATGAAATACTTATATTATGGTTACATTAATTGACACATAATAGGTTATTAAAATTATTTCGTTTATGTAATTGGAAAAATGGTTCACAACATATACCTACCTACGGCTACACAAGAAAAATCTACGAATGAGGAGTTCACGATTGATATGGAATAACACCCAAGATAGAATAGAATTTTGAATTTATATAGATCTTAAGACCGCTCTCTCTGTATGTATATACTTACTAGTTTTAGTACTGAATGAATTACGCAATAGAGTAGGTACGTAAGAACATACATAATGTACCAATGTGTAAAGGTAGGTATTTGATGTCATTACATTTAAGATGACACTAGCCGTAATTGATTTTTAAAACAAAGTCCGAGTATTATTTATAACAAAAAATATATTTTGGAGTTCCTTCGATTATAGCTTAAGTTTCTATCACAGATATCCGAATATCTGTGATAGAAACTTAAGCTTACATGATCGGAGGCTATAACTGTTATAACACAAAACAATATTCTTCAAACGACTAGACGATAAAAATTACTAAAATCAACTTACAACGCATTATAATAAATACTCTGTTTCATTATTTTATGTAGGTAAACCATGTCAATTAACGTTGGGATTTGTATATACGTACAGTTTTACATTGTTATTGAAAATGAAGTAAGTATTATGAATACATTTTTCATAATGTTAGTGTGAGTATCTAAACGGTGTTATTATGGTAGAAAATGAAGTAAACCTAATGATTTAAGTAATTTAGCATTTTGTGCGCATAAGCGATCTAGTTTATCCTGCCAATCATTATTTGAACACCTACAACACATAGTCTTAAATAATAACATCTCAACAATCTCAAAAGTGTAAAATAAATATTACATCGTTATTTAATATTTTACAAACTGTATTCCTTTAGATACTGACAAAATTTCATTAATCCACTTTCATTATTGGTTGTCATTATCATTAATTTAAGATAAAATATCGAATGAACGCCTATCATTTGTATAACAACTGCTAAAAGTAGTCTTTAAATAGCGTTACTTATTTAACAATAATTTAAGATGGCGTTTTAAATTAATAAGCATTTTGTGTATCACGGAAAATTAATAATAAAATTGTCAATAGGTTTAAAATATTCAGATGTTTTTATGTCGGTACTATTCTTTTGTTTTACTCTGTAGTGTGACTTAACAATTTACAAAATATGAATTACATAATAATATCTTTAGGTTAGTGAAGCTCATCAGCGATGAGTGGTTTCCAGCGGTGCTTAAGATACCAAGGCAAATTAGAAAAAGCTATACAATTTATAACAATAGATAGACAAGTTCTAGTCATGCCAATGCGCTAACAATATAGGATATAGGCTTAATATATTACAAAAATATACACTTACAAGACACAATATTGTATCTAACATCGATGCTTTCGTTAATCATAAGACAATGGCATTATTTGAAATATTAACGCTAAAATAGAAAGTCGTTTATTTTTACTTATATTTATATAATAACGTGAAAGTGACTACTGTGTTCATAAAACTATGTGAATAGGCCGAATAAAATCGTGTCAATTGTTTAAATTAATTTTCGAGATATTTTCATTGATTTATAAAATGTGTGTAAACGAAGTAGTACCTAGTCTATTGGTTGAGAACAAACTAATTTTATTTTATCTAACTCAGTATTAGATATTAGGTAATACTACATAGAATACATTTAAATCTTTAACATATTGTCTATTTCTAAACGTAAACATTTTCAATAAACACAAATAATATAATTCATCTATAAAATATCCTTTTTAATCTAGCAGTAAGTACCTACACATTTTTAATAGCTTTCATGTTTTTTTCGTAAAAAAAAACATGTAATTAAAACTTCGTTGAACTCTTGTGTCGATTAAAATGAACAATACAAAACATTATTTTTACTTCAATACACCTATTCAACACTTATAAAATTTGTTAAATATATTTGTATAGGGAAGAGGAAAATACTCTATACGATGATAGGTACTAATAGAATGAGTTGATTGTTTTCTTTATATATGAAACGAATGTTATTATTATATACCTTAACCAGGCTGTGAAAAATTATTTCTATAGATCACTGTAGATAAATAAAAAATGGATTCTTTATATTTGACCATAGCTGGGCTAAGGTACATACCTACGTCTTTGACGGTTTATTATTTAAATGATTGGTGAATAGATAACGTTTAATAAATAATTATTGTCTCCCTCGATTAAACTAAAGAAAACAATAGGATTGGTCAGTAATAATACAAATTACGGGAGATTTATTTCGAATAACTATTTTTTACAGTACGGAATATGGAAGCATAGGATTGGGCAGTACCTCGAAAATTGTTAGGCTTTTCGAGTGAAGACAACTTATTTTATAAATGACTCCGTAATATTCACATATCGAATGTTAATAACGCATATAATTATTTGTGACACTTATTTACGTAATATTTTTTATAATCGCTCGAACGTAGCACGCGCGTAGACAATAGATTCATGATTCATGTATTGTGTGTTGTGAGTTTCCACCCGTGCTACGAACGACCGCATAACAAGCTTTACATAACAATCCTGTAGTATGCGTTACAAATTAATAAGTTTTTGCCTATTAACGATAACTAGTTAGCCATTTGTCTTTATATGGCTTTAAAACATCGACTACACAGCTTTCGAATAAGTGCCAAAAATATTATTGATTTATATGAAATCAGAGTAATTTTGTATCGGTTAATAGTTGGAGTCTTAACGAAAAATAATTAGGAAACCACACGAAGGAATGTGCCTCTTTTAGACTTTTGAAAATAATATATAACTTATTATTTCTATAATCGGTAATAACGGTTGCTGAGACATTTGCGAGCTTTATTAACTTGCTGATTCCGATTTTAAGAAAAGTCAGGTGATGTTATAACACTTTTAACGCCTTAAGGCGCCAGACACAATACATTTTCTATTGTGTCTGGATTTCCGGTGTTTAATGGCTTAACACTTGTTGTTTGAAAATCGTGTTTTTTTCAATTATTCTGTCAAAGTTGGAAAAAGTTAATATAAACTAGTGGTCAAATATCAAATTTGTCACGTTGTCATCTACAAAATCGACGGTCCGAAAAAACGGTCCGAAAAAACTCCTAAATGTCCAACAACGGTTAATTGAAAACCACGCCATCATTTAATACGTGGAGATGCAATCAGGTGGATTGTACAGACCGAACACGTTCAGCTCGTACAGCGAAGCGAAGGTGATGAACAGGATGTACCACACCATCAACACGGCGCCATACTTGCGGTCCAGCTTCCAGCCGTTGCAGTGGGTCGCCACCACGAGGAAGATCACCGTCGAGAACAGCGATAGGGTCGAGTATACGAGTCCTGCAACATCGTAAAAACCATAGTCATGAAATAAATAAAGAAAAAAATAAACTGTTCATTCATACCACATTTGATTATCTGTGGTGGATTCAAACTGACTTTTTAGGGTAGCAAAACTTGCACTCGAAGGAAAATGTTTTAGTAGCATGAAAATTGCTATATACACTTCTAAATGATAATTTGAGGAATTGAAATCTCGCGTTATTGTTATTATAACGCGTAATTTTATTTTTTTGACGTCTTTAGATAATATAAATAATTATTCACTGACATCCACATAGCGCCATCTAGCCCTAAGTTAAGCATGAAGCCTGTATTATGGGTACTAAACAACGGATTAACATACTTATATATATTTTTTTGTAAATACATACATATTATACATAGAAAACACCCAGACATTACAAACAGACATGTTCATGCACACAAATGTTATCTTTGAAATGTAGGTTTCGGTCTATTAACACTGCTGCTGCAGTGGGCCTTTTGACCGATCCTTTTTGTCTCTTTTACCATATTTTATTGTTCTGTGTGCATATACGAAAAAAATTGAATGATTTACCCTTGCTGATGACGTTGACGTGGCTCCCGGGATGGATGATGGCCGTCTGGATGAACCAGGGCAGTCCCAGGCACACCAGGATGTCGAATACATTCGACCCCACTGCGTTTGAGACGGCCATGTCACCATATCTGTAAAAATTAGATAAATGTATTGAAGAAATATATTTTAGACAAAACAAAACGATATATTTATTTTTATACACTCGATTGATGTTTTTCTCAGTTTCCCCCCTGATATAGTTGTTTGCTTGTTCATTCTTTTTACTTATTTGTATATTTTTTAGATTTTAATTTGTTTTAAAATATTTTTTTTCGTTTCTTATATATTATATATTATATATATATATATATATATATATATATATATATATATTATATTATTATTATATATCAAATCCCGACACGTACCAATGTATTTTCGAATTTTCGAAAAATATATGTACGTTATCCGACGCTCTTACGGTGAAGGAAAACATCGTGAGGAAACCTTCATGCACGCCTGCGAAGAGATTCGAGGGTTGTGTGTGAAGTCGTCCAATCCGCACTGGGCCCGCGTGGACGACTAAGGCCTAATCACCCTATACGGGTAGGCTCGTGCCCCTCGGTGGGGACGTTTAATGAGCTGATGATGATGATGATATATTTTTTTACATTTTATCCTATTTTAATTTTACACCACCTTTTACAGAGGATTAGTTTATTTTACTTTCGACAAGATATAGATAAACACTTTATTGCTCACATTTTATACAGGATTCACAATCACAGACAAGTCAGAGATATAGTGGGTAAAGACGGCCTTATCGCTACGAGTGATCTCTTCCAGGCAACCTTTGAGTAGAAAAAGTTGAAGAAAAAGAAGACAAGTTTGTTCTTTTGTTTTGACGACTCAAATCTATTTGTATCTACTGTCAATTGTTTATTCATTTATGTCTTATCTTAACAACAAAAACGTATTTTTTTAGGCGACACTTCCAACAATGTGTGTTGTTGTGTATCGACTGTTTGATGAAAAAAAAACAAATTATTACCCTTCCTTGATGACGGCGAGCGAGGACAGTGCATCAGGCACCGACACCCCGGCCGCCACGAACGTCAGCCCCATCACCGTGTCTGGGATGCCCAGAGTGTACCCTGGACAGGTTTATAAACATAGGCGTATTTAGAACACATACAAAACAAACGTTTTACTTAGCAATAAATCTTATTTAATTTTATTCATTTTACATTGAAATAAATCTATAGATATAAAAAGAATGGAGTGTCGGTTTGAAATATTGAAATAAAAGTTTTTTAGTACATGCTTATGAATATTCGGAGCATACAACAAATTTGACTTATTAATTTAAAAAAAAGTCTGTCCTGTATAACTATCTGTTTTTCCCCGGTATCTCTGAAAAGATTTGACCGATTTTGACTTTTATTGGCAATGGCAAGAATAAAAAGTTTTTCTAAAATAATAGTAGCCTAAGTGACTTTTGTAATGTCGAGAATTGCCAGCTATAAACTCTTAACACTATCGACACACAGAAATTCCATCGATAGTATGAAAGCTTAATTATTGACAGTATCGATAAACCTATCGGTATTATCACAGATAATATTACACCACCGTTTACAGAGGTTTAATCTATTTTACTTTCGACAAGTTTGTTCTTGTGTTTTCACGACTTAAGTATTTCAAAGTCAAAAATATAATAAAATCTACTGACAATTGTTTATTTATTTATGTCTTATCTTAAAAACAAATACGTATTTTCTTAGTCGACAGCTTAATGAAAAATGAGCTGACGATGATGAGCGTTTACTATCATCATCTTCAGCTCATTAAGCGTTCCCACCGAGGAGCACGAGCCTACCCGTAAAGGGTGTATAGACCTTAGTCGTTCACGCGGGCTCAGTGCGGATTGGCCGACTTCACGCACACCCTTGAATCTCGTAGCAGGCGTGCGGAGGTTTCCCGACAATGTTTTCCTTCACCGTAAGAGTGTCGGATAAACGTACATATAATTTCGAAAATACGTTAACTAAGGCAACAGTCCACACCACTGAGCCACCTTCGCTGCGTGAACTGTACTCACCAATAATAGTAATCATCCAGACCATGAAGTAGGAGTAGAAGGATATCCAGAGCATGGAGACGACGAATGTGACGGGGTACCAGCGGCCGCGGCAGTCCGGCATCGTGTGCCGGCACGACCAGTGGATCGGGTACGAGATGTACCACCATAACAACGACGCCGGTTCTGCGTATACACATCAATAAACATTGATAAAAAAGAAAGAAATAAACAAAAAGGTTAATAAAAAAACAAAAATAAATATTCATTAACAATGTTTTGCATTTATCTAGTTTTTTGGAACCTCCATTTAAGCAAGAGAAGTTGTAAGATTGTATGTAAAGGACTTAAAAATCTAAGTTACGAATAGGTATGATGAAAATATTTAAATATTCAAAATCACGTAACTTCCAGGGTTTTCGGGTAGCTCGTCATTATCGCAAATGATCATCGCGAAAAATTTGGTCACTTTCTTAATTAGTAATTTTCTTATGCGGTCATTTTCGTAGAAAATGAACAGTTGAGAAAGTGACCAGTGCGAAAGTGTAGAAATATTTAGCGAAAATGACGATCTGCGTCCAAACCATATCGAGGGATACCCGAACTAAGGAAAGCTTGTGAAGCTTGGGAGACCAATTTGTAGTTTTTTACTTGTATTTAACATGATTATCGGAATAAGAGAAGATCCCGTTCCTTCGGAGGGCACGTTAAGCCGTCGGCACCGGCTTAGGATAGTAGTCTTTAATTAGAACAATTGTGCAATGGCCTAAGATAAACATATAACTAACTATATGCACAAGCTCACTCAAAAAGTGTCCGCGGCAAAAGTCTGCCCATCGCGTCATTTGGTTAGAATTATCATCACATCACATCGCTCACAATCGTGCTTTTGATTTTGTACTCTCTCTATGAAGCGTTAAGGTCAAAATTTAAATATCGTTGCGTTGTTTTGTGTTTTTGTAACCCACCACGCGTACCCAATGCGGGTAACTCCTACCAATGGCGTACACAGACATTATGAGTAGGGTATGCAAAGTGAGTGACACTAATCGCAAAAACAATAAATAATTTACAATTTGTCAAAATGAGTGCTGTTGATGACAGCAGATCGCCTGCGGTATCAAATCTGTAGAGGAAGATGGGCGAAAAAGTGGGAATCATTTAATATGTTGTCGATTTCCGGGTTGTCTGGACGCACAGGGTATGCACTGGTTATTTGCATATATGGAGTGCACGCCACTGACTACTACTACCATCCTAACAGCTGGGACCGACGGCTTAGCGTGTCTTTTGGATCACGGAATCATCTTTCTTTTCGGACAGTCAGGTAAACTTTTGACAAGTCACCATACTTACTAGCCCCAACGGGTTTGACGAGAGGGTCGACTGCCGTTTCCGGGTTGTATTCCTTTGCCTTGTAATAAGCCGGTGCGGCGGGCTGGGAATCAATTACAAATACAAGTCAAGTATATAATCTGAAACACTTATCATTAAATTAGTTTCTAAAACCTAAGATGACTTTGATGGTTATCCTAAGAACCTTAGGGTTATTAGAGAAAGGGTATTCTGACGTTATAGTGTTTTGTTAATAATAGAAAATTTATGGAAATAATTTAACCAATCGATAAAGTTGCTATATTGTTTTCTTAGACAACATCCTTATTATACAATATTAGTATGCTGAATGGGTACAAAAATAAATCATAAACGGTAGTTAAAGCATTTACTACATACCAAGGCCTAAAAATATTATAATTTACTACATATCTCTTTGTACCTCTCTATTATTTGAATTAGGAGCGTCGGTGGCTCAATGGTGAAGACTGTCGCCTTCCTACCGGGAGGGCTGAGGTTCAAATCCTGACACGTACCAATGTGTTTTCGAGTTTTCGAAAAATATATGTACGTTATCCGACGCTCTTACGGTGAAGGAAAACATCGTGAGGAAACCTTCATGCACGCCTGCGAAGAGATTCGAGGG
Source organism: Leucinodes orbonalis (assembly GCA_019425675.1). Taxonomy (NCBI): domain Eukaryota; kingdom Metazoa; phylum Arthropoda; class Insecta; order Lepidoptera; family Crambidae; genus Leucinodes; species Leucinodes orbonalis. Next base: position 70,127 of record PQWD01000536.1, read on the forward strand.
TTGTGTGTGAAGTCGTCCAATCCGCACTGGGCCCGCGTGGACGACTAAGGCCTAATCACACTTTACGGGTAGGCTCGTGCCATTCGGTGGGGACGTTAATGAGCTGATGATGATGACTATTTGAATTACAAAAACACGTATTAAGAGTGCGTCAGTTGATTCTAACTTATGGACGTCGTATGTCATGCCATAGATAATAATAATATTATGAGAATATGTCCTTGTGACAGATCGAAAAAGTATAATAATGTCACGTCACAACTTTTCTATTGTAGGTAGATGTTTTTAAGTATTTTACCTTTATAAATGCTTATTTAAAGCCAAAATTTAATGAATAGATTCTACACTGCGACTATGAGTCAATCCTATAGTGTTTTCTTATCGGATGTACTTTTTCACTGTTGGCCACGGATGGCGTATATACCTTCACCGGACAAGATTATAATATATAATGTTACCTGTGGTTGTGGTTCGGTCGTTGGTTGTTGTTGCGGTTGCGGTGGCGAGGCGGCTGGCGCGGGCTCGCTGGTGTTCCACCCCACCGCCGGGGCTTGAGGTTGCTGCTGCTGCATTTTATTACTTATTTAGTACACACAAAGCTCATTATTCAATGTTATAGTGTTCCATCTCACGGCGCTTGTTGTCAAAGCATTATCATATTTATTTAGTAGACAGAAGATTTGATTGCCTTGATGTCAGTTTTTATAGTAACAATAGAAATCTCAAAAAAACTTTTTTAAAAAAAGCTTTTATTTAAATGCGTTAAAAAGAAAAAAATAAACTTTTACACTTAAACTTTTATTGTTAAAACGTCATTTTAAATTTAATACATTTGACTCAATTTAGGTATATGATAAAAAAGATTGTCGAGAGATTTAAGTACTCGACTTTAATTTCTTAGTTTTTAAATTTAAAAAGGCAGCAAATCAGTCAGTCTCCCACTTCTAGAGTATGTTTCTTACTATTTCTTATTGAGTCAGGTTTACGAAAATTTGTCTGGGGGAGACCTATGTCCAGCAGTGGACTGGGATAGGTTAAAGAGAGAGAGAAGTAAATTATAGAGGTAAGAATTTATCTTTCCAATTTTTATTTATAAACTTGTGGATATGAATTATGGACTTACACTGCCCTCGTTGGTCCAAGCGGTGTTCGGGTCCCAGGCCTGGTTTGGGTCCCACGACTGCGCCGGGTCCGTGTGGTACGCCGCGTTGTCGTACGCGCCGTCCGGGTTGTACGCTACAAAGTTACATGTGTAAAATTTGTTAAACAATGTTGCTTTGTGTTGTGCTAATTTATATGACGTCCCATGTGGTGTAGCGGTTGAGACGTCGACTGCAATCCCAAGGGTTCCGGGTTCGATCCCCGGGCAGTACAAACATTTGTGTGCATGAACATGTCTGTTTGTAATGGTCTGGGTGTTTTCTATGTATAATATGTATGTATTTACGATAAACCACACATCATTGCACAGGGAGATTGGATCGGTACCCATCACGCAGGCCCAATGTGGATTAGTAGATGTTAAGGACTATCCTAACATTGTAACCGGACTTTGCGTGCCTTCCGAAGCTGATTCACTGATATGAAGAATTTGTTGAAGTAAGGTTCGGTAGAGTAAGATCGTGTAGATTCAGAAGCTTGCCTCTACATGAGATCTGATATGTTTTCACAGTGCAAAACGCTTGTCGTCTTGGGAACATTTACATGTAATATTTTGGGTTATCTTTATTTCGGGTAAACGATTGTTACGGAAATCAAAGTCAAAGTCAAATCCATTTATTTCAAATTAGGCTTACAAAAAGCACTTATGAACGTCAAAAATGAACTCAAAAAAATACAAAAAAAAAACAAAAATCCAAAACATTCCGATGTTATTCCATAGTTTAATATCCAGAGCCATTGGATTAGGACAGTTATATGTCAAATAGTGTAATTGTTTGTTAGTCATTTTATTTTATACCGACAAACACGGGCTTTTATTTCAAGCATCAAAATTAATATTTTTAGTTTAGTATTTTAATTGTTTTTATAATGCATTTTTGTATATTTTTGACGTTCATAAGTGCTTTTTGTAAGCCTAATTTGATTAAATGGATTTTGACTTTGACACGGTACAAACTGTTGCTAACGCACTAACATTTTATAGATGTAAAAAAAAAAAATTTTTAATATACATAAATTGAATACTTACGTGCATTTTGCAAGGGCGTCTCCTTGGTCTGCCCTTCCATTTGCGTGTACTGGCCCTCCACGGCAGGCGCGGAGGCCGGGGCGGCACCGCCCGCGCTCCTGTACCGAAATCACAGCTGTTATCAATGATGTTAAAAGTATACATTCGTGATATGCTCACAAAACAACTGAAAATAAATAAATAAATATCCACTGACATTCACACAGCGCCATCCAGCCCCAAGTTAAGCGTAAAGCCTGTATTATAGGTACTAAACAACGGATAAACATACTTATATACATTTTTTTTGTAAATACATACATATTATACATAGAAAACACCCAGACCATTACAAACAGACATGTTCATGCACACAAATGTTTGTACTGCCCGGGGATCGAACCCCGGTCAACCTCAGTCAGTTCCGGTCAACCACAGTCGACCTCTCAACCGCAACACCTAATGGGTCGTCAAAAAAAGTGTTCCCAATGCATAAAAATGATAATGTCATACTAGCATTTGTTGCTTACTTGTATGTGACCAGTGCGGCTTGCTCTTCCCTGGTGGGCAGCTTGAAGGGCAGCGGCAATGTCATCGCCCATCGCTCCAGGGTCGAGTTGAACCGCAACGCCAGACAGTAAACGCCGTACATGATCAGCATGAAAAGTGCTTCGGGCCTGTGCATACAAAAAGAAAATGTTAAAAATAATTAAAAAATGTAAAAAGATTTAAGTCTTTGTATATTCATTGGAGTAACGAGTGTCCATGGGAGGCGATGTCACTTCATCATCCTCGGCTCATTATACGTCCCCACCGAGGGGCACGAGCCTACTCGTAAAGGGTGGTAGGCCTTAGTCGTCCACGCGGGCCCAGTGAGGAATGGCCGCGCACGCACCTTTGAATCTCTTCGCAGGCGTGCACAGGTTTCCTCACAATGTTTTCCTTAACCGTAAGCGCGTAGTTTTATCTTATATGAGGTCAATTGATGACAGTGAGCAATGACGTCACATATCACTAATCTCATACAAAATATATGGAAACGTTCCTTTTTGACAGTTCATTAAAAGTGCGTCAACGATTAGTGGATGTTGTGTGTTGTTGTTTGTGTAATGTTTACTATTATTTATTAGTTAAACGTACCAAGAGACGAATCCGTTGCATATAGTGCACAGCATGACGAGTATGGAGAGCGCGTAGAAGAAGCAGTCGCGGCAGAGCGGCCACCAGTTGAGGTGCGACACGGTGCCGGCGCACAGCGCGCACACGGAGATCACGAACATTATGTTGAACACGGCCGACCCGATCACGCCCGATACACCTGTTACAATACATATACTGTCAGACAAAATCTTAATCAAGGAATCAAAACAGGAGGTGTGTTCGTGCCATAATATCCTCTGGATTGCGATGGATTCGGGATTATGCGTATTATTATCAATTTATCAAACCAACAAAAGGCTATGCTTTTGTTGGTTGCACACACCCGCACATACATACTACCGATACAAGACTCGTGTATCGGTAAACAAAAGCTCTGCAGTTGTAACGCTCTGCAGCTTTAAAATGCAGATTTTTACTGTATTTCTTTTTCTATAAATCTAAAATATTAAAAAGATGAAGTTTTTCCTTCATTTGAAAGCTTCATTCCTCCGAGGTCAATACTTATAACCAGTTAATGAACTAATTGACTTAGTAACTGAGATGCTTCTGTCACTCTGCCGGCACATTCACTTCGCTCGCTCGGCTCTCGCGTTTTTGGGGTTCTAGTTCTCTATCTACCATTATCAGCCTGTAACGTCTTACAGCATAGCTATAATTCTATAGGGGGATATAATATATTATATAGGACTTTGCTTGTAATTCACACACAATCCTAATCTGTGCCGGTACCACACAAAAAATTCCGAGCCGCTTGACACATACGTTGACTTATTGTTATATTTATGACATCATTGAAAGGATACAAAATCAAAAGCACGAGTACTAATATGTCATTATGATATGTAGGGAGCGACGTTATTATGAATAAAAATTCGGCCCAACTGACGCGATGGGCAGACATTTGCCGCGGACACGTTTGAGTGAGTTTTTTTTTATAACAGGGAGGCAAACGAGCATGCGGTTCACCTGATGGAAAGTGTTACCTTGGATGGACATTTGCAACTGCTAAGGTCACAGGAATGCATTGCCGGCACTTAAAATGCCCTTATATTGTGAATCTATTTAATTTATTGTTCATCTAAGCCCCAAGACCATAGACACGAATATAACATATTCGGTGTCAACCATATTCGGGTTTTTCTTCTTCCGTTTGACCGTATTCAAAGATGAACTGCTCGAATCGTCAACGATCCGGATATTTACAATCGGTTGGATCTTTTAGGTTTGCGTAGAGATGTGGCTTCACTTTGCATCTTCTATCGCGTATATTACGGGGAGTGTTCAGAGGAATTGTTCACACTCATTCCAGCTGCAACATTCCACCACCGTACTTCGAGGCAATACTCAAAATTTCATCCTCACCACCCAGATGAATGGAACCTCGACAGTACGTTTTTGTCGTAATTTCTTGCCTCGGAGGACAAAACTGTGGAATCAGCTACCATTTGACTTATTCCCTGAGCGATACGACCTGGCGTCCTCCAAGAAGAGAGCGTATTCCCACTTAAAAGGCCGGCAACGCATTTCTTTGCCCTCTGGTATTGCAAGTGTACATGGCGACGGCGTCATTTACCATCAGATGAGCCGTCTGCTCGTTTGCCCGCTATAACATAAAAAAAATGTAGCCGGGACCAAAGTCTTAACGTACCCTCCGAACGGAATCATCACATCATTCATTTAAAATCAGGCGACTCTGACTGTAATGATCCTATCTGGAGAAAAATTGCACAATATGACTTTCACTAGGCAGTTCTCCGCGAGATTCGAATCCACGACCCCCAGACATAAATAAACACAAATGGAAATGTTACCAATATCGTCTTGTGCGCAGAACACTCCGATGACGACGGTGGCGAGCTCGGGGGCGGAGCTCCCGGCAGCCATGAAGGTCGCGCCGGCGACGTCGGAGCCAGCTGCAGCTCTGAAATCATACACCACATAAGGGATGATAAGGTTTAGCTTACACTTGGCGAAACTAAAGCTGACCTGACTGGACTGTTTTCATTTTATTTTTTCCGTCAACGCACCGCGGTTTCACACGCGAAGTTGCTTTCTTCTTGGGAGTTTGGGTATAATTTATAGCCAATGTGTTATTCCGATATGATGGCTAGGTCTATTGGTGTTTCCAGTCGATTAGAAAATAAGAATTAACAAACATACACACTCATAAGCTTTCGCCTTCATGATTTGTGGATATGATGAAACTATTTTCGGACGGCCAGCAGCCAAGTGATCAGTCAGATCAGATCAGCAGTGAAGTGATCTCAAAATGATACCATGTGCAATTTCAAAATTTTGTTGACTTGTGTCGTTAATATGACGAGTGACAGTATCCATTAATTTGACCGCATCGTCATATTCATGTAACTTTACATATTCTAAGTTTTCCGACTTAAAATTCCTATTTCGAAGATTGAGGGAGTTGTTCACAAAAATTTGTTGTCAGTATTTAGATCCTAAAACTTTATAACAGGGTTCCAATTTTGGTATCAAGTGATACTCAGGCTCCAGTTTTCTGGACACTTCAGCTAGATTTATTGAAACCAGATAGAAGATACCGATAGGTAGAAGCAGAGTACGGGTAGCAGAGCTGTACACATTTAAACTTACCTTTTATAGGTGCTGATATCTTCAACCGCCTGCCAAGCGTGGAAACTATGGAAAACCACTATCGAGGAGTGGCGTATGACTTTTATAAGAGTACGCTCGAAAATTGATCTCGGAGAGACAATAGAAAATCTACTGAGTTTTATCCCCGCGAGTCTTTATTCGTCAACTTAGCTACGTTACCTTCGCAGATCCTGTCGAGGCTGGAGACGAAGTATTCATCGCAGACGATGGCGAGCCCGATGAACGTGAATATAGCAACCAGGACGTGGATGATGAGCCCGCCGTGCTTGCGAGCACTCTGACCCATCAGCGGCTTCGGAAACTGAAAAACAGAAGTTCGGTTTTATTGCGGGAGAGTACTTATTTGGCACAAATACACTGGATTTATAACAAGACATTACAGAAAATCGTTGTGATACTATGCTGTGCAATGAATTTCTCTAAGTTAAGATTCTGGACGGACGTTGGTTGGTTGGAAGGTGCTGTGTTGGCTTGGATTACAAAAATATATCAAATATAGATAGAGAATTGGTTTTGCGTGTATATAGTGATTTTATGTAAGAAAGGACAGTCCGGTGTTGTAATCCTCTTTTAATATTCTCGTGTGTTGTTTATCTTGAGCATTATTAATTTTTTGGTTCGTTCCTGAGGATTTTCTTTCCAATCAAAACTACCTACTTGATATTAAGTTGCATTATTTAATTCAGCTTAAATTTGATTTATTCATTAAGCTGCGACCACAACATTGCATTAGAAAGATATACTTTTTTAATACAGTAGTTCGTGTGAATTACAGACGTACAGATATGGCTACATATACAACTTAAATAAATATAAACTTATCAGATACGACACTTTCAACCACAAAATAGTTAAGTTAGCTGGCCTATCACAGAGGGTCGTACCTTAAATAAAATAAGTAATCTTAAATAAGTCAACAATTTACCTTTAAATATCTTCTGGGATTCATTAAATACGTCGATATTTTAAAATATCGTTCCGACTCATATTCACCTGTTCAATAGCGGGCGGCGTGCAATCCTTGCGGAGAGGGTGGACAGTGGCGACTAAAGCTTTCGACTCCTTGCTCTCTTTGTCTCGTAGATTCGACATTGCTTCATCCTGTACAGATATAAATGATGTCAAAATTCCCTGTCTGTTGAGTATTGTGTCTTTATTCGCCTAATTTAAGTAATTATTGAGTCATTCTACTTTACGAGAGAAAATATTCACAACAAAGTTCATTTCTCTCATGTCTATCATTAAAAATCATTTTATTATGTTATAAACAGGACGCTCGCCTGATGGATACGCCTGAACATGACAGAGTGGCATTGATTGGGACCAACATCTGATAAACAGTTATAATTCTCCATCAATGCCACACTGCGCCCGACACTCGAGACAACAGATGTTAGCTCTCTTATAAACGGATTTTTCTAGCTACAGTGCCCTCACCCCGAAACCCAGAAGTGCGAAACACTTCTATTTCACGGACGATATCTGGCACTTCGGTGGTAACTACCCAGACGACTCAGTACTGAGACAACCACCGAGTAATAGTTTATTTTCTTTTTAAGAATTATTTCTGCCTAATCCAAGAGGTTGCGACGCTTTAGTAACTGCTTTTCTACTACACATGATGCCTTATTTTATTTTGTATCAGGAAATATAATAATTGTCGTCTAGGTGGGCATCACCGCAGTGCCTGATATCGTCCCGTGAAACAGGAGTGTTATGCACTTTTGTGTTTTGGATGTGGTCACTGTAGCTAGTAAAATTACCCGGTATAAGAGACCTAACATCTGTTGTCTCTGGTGTCCGGCGCAGTGCGGCATTGACGGAGAATAATAACTGTCTATCAGTTGTTGTTTCCTTCAATGGTGTCTTCATATCAAGCGTCACTTCACCATCAGTGAGCGTATGACCGTTCTGTACACTTATATGATCATTTATTCATTAATACGATTTGTAAACTAACCTCTTTATACCCAGCATCTTTCATTTTCTTCTTGCCATCTTCATCCTCATCCTCGTCATTCGGCGTAGTCGGCATTTCTTCACTTTCATCTCTAACGTTTTCTTCAGTTTTGGGAGTAGATATCACGTCTTCAGTTTTTGGACCTTTTAAAAACATTAAAACTAAAATTTAAATATATAATGAGACCGTCGCCGTCGGTGGCTCAATGTGAACTGTTTTACAACCGATTTGGTGTAATGGTGGAGACGTCCATTACTACAAGGGTTCCGGCTCGATCCACGGGCCGTACAAACATTTGTGTACATCAACATGTCTGTTTGTATTGGTCTGGGGTTAATATATATTTACAAAAAAGTTATATTAAGTATGTTTAGTATCCATTTTACAGGTTTATGCTTAGTTTGGGGCTAGTTGGCGTTACTAGAGAATACTGGGCCACATTAACGCGAAATGTCATAAATTATCGCAACAATAGGCATTACCTTCAGTGTTAAAACTTATCGATATAATTATCGCGTTATCAGTTGGGCATTTAACGTTAGCAGTTAGTGTGGCCTCAGCATAATAGTTGAAACGATCTAAGACTTGCGGATCCGCAATCAATAGATCTTCTATTATCTTATACCATAGGTCTTTAGCCGTCTCCGCAATCAATTTCCATTATCTTTTCGCCAAGTCCTCGAGCGGATATACCTTTCTCCACATTGGCGCTGGTGTCTGCCGGCGCCGCTGGTGAGGTCTTGATGTCCAGGTCGACGGATCGAGGGCCGGCCTGAGGCAGATGACGTGAACACCGCTTGGAACACCGAGTACGCGATGAAGAACACCGACACGGTCAGCCATCGGTGGCGACGCGGTCGGCGCATCCTCTGAAATACGAAAGCCATTAAGCAAATTAAAAAAATTGCCTAGCACGGGTCGGACTCGCCCATGGAGGGTTCCGCAGCAGCAGTATCATCATCAGCTCATTAACGTCCCCACCGAGGGGCACGAGCCTACCCTATAGGTGATTAGGCCTTAGTCGTCCACGCGGGCCCAGTGCGGATTGACGACTTCACACACAACCTTCGATCTCTTCACAGGCGTGCATGAAGGTTCCTCACGATGTTTTCCTTCACCGTAAGAGCGTCGGATAACGTACATATATTTCGAAAATTCTAAAATACATTGGTACGTGTCGGATTTAACCAGCCTCCGGTAGGAAGCACAGTCCACAACACTGAGCCACCGACACTCAGCAGCAGTAATAAGAAATAAAATATATGTTTTAATTTTCGAGTGGCGACCGCGTAATGGAAAACGAAGCGTATTCCGAACCCCAATTAGATGGACGGATGAGCTGCTTAAGGTGGCGGGTAGCAGATGGATGCCAACTGCTAGGGATCGGTCCGCGTGGGAATCATTAGGAGAGGCCTTCGTTCAGTAGTGGACATATAAGAAAATTATATGATAATTGTTACCTCCTAAACGAATTAGGACGACGAATAAGGCCTACTCGTATACACCCTTTTCAGGTAAAATCGTGCCCCTTGGGGGGACGATTGCATTGGCAAGATTGGGCCGTACCCATCCATGATCCATCGTTTTGATCCATGCTGGAAGATAAGGTTTGTGCTCTGTACTAAGATGTAATAGGCTGATTAATTGAATATACTTACTGGTAAGTTGTTAGACGAAAATATTACAATGTGTTCATTATAAAAACTGAGTAATGTACACTGAACACTTTATATAAGTGTCGTAATATAAATTGATGTTAAACAATATTACTGCACATTTAAAACAACTTAGTAGTGTTTATTTTATGTTATCATAACATAACCAAGTATTTTAGACATTACAAAAGGGATGGCGTAAAACGTTAAATCGACAAATCTATTGCCAACAACAAATAATTCAAAATAAGGTTATATGATAGGGTAGGTTTAGCCTAGTATGAATTTCCGGCACGAATATTTTATTTGTCTATGTCGCAACCATCTGGTCAAATTAGCCATCCAAATGTATGCCTAGGCCGTTCGTTAAACGCCAGCACCCAAATGTATGCCTAGGCCGACAGTTGTTGAACTCAATCACTCAACGTTTAACAACTTGGAGTATTGAAAGCCAGCCCTTTAGAAATGACTGATCAAGCTGTGCAGAATGCAGCAATGCAGAACTAAATTTGAATCACTTAGCTGAGCCAAGTGATTCAAATTTAGTTCTGCATTTTATGCACCTAGGTTTATACAAAGCTACAAGGCGTAATATGTTTGTAAACCAGTTCTAAATTCGGGAAAATAAAAATACGTTCCGTGTATTAGCAATCGCATGGGAGAATCGCATTGGGGAAATCGTGGAAACACGCTAATAGCTACAAAACTACAAAGAAGAAGAAACATTTTTAATTGTATTATATTTTTATAATCTTTCTAGTGGTAAAAAACATTCAAGAGAAAGGAACGGCATTATTGATTCTTTGCGCAAATGACTGACGTTTGTTTTTCATCAATCAACTGTTGACGTCACAATATGGCGTTGCTCACCACGTATATAAATATACTGCATTATTTACTATGACGGAAACCGTAATTTTGTAGGTAGCTTTATTTATGTGTTTCTATTGGTTTGGTGTTCTATGTATAATATGTTTTAAACAAAAAAACATTAATTAAGTACGTTTATCCGTTGTTTAGTACCCATAATACTACGTCACGCTTAATTTGGGGCTAGATGGCGCAGTGTGAATGTCAGTAGTATTTTTATGGCTACATTTATTCTAGATTGGGATTTAAAAGTCTGTTTTTAAATTATTTTGTTCCTTTTCTTCAACCTTTCGCAGTCCACTGCTGGACATAGGTCTCTAGAATTTTGCTCCAGATATCCCGTTCGGAGCATTACTTAGCCAATTTCCACCACCTACCTTTTTATTTAATAATCTTAAAAAAAGAAGTTGTTATGTTGTATTTTAAATAAATAAATGAAAAAAGAAATAATCATTACATTTGGTACAGTAGTTTGGAAGTCATGATACTTCATTTCAACAATTCAATTTTATTTAATTATATAGTTTTATATCGTTAAAAAGTGTTTTGTTTTCTCAAATGAACGACGTGCCGTATTCGCCCTTCCCTCAAAGCTTAATACTCATTAGTCTAACAGTTATGACAAATGTAGGCAGAAATTGCTCGGCGCCATCGCACCGGGAGATTCAACCTTCCGTTCCATTCAGGTGTTGCCGCTCTTTCAGTTATTCTCGGGCCTCAACTAAGAAGTGTCTAACTGACAAATGACAGTATTTTAGTAAATATGCAACTAGTTTTTGGCTGCGGTTTTGTTCGCATTATATTTGAGCACAGAAGTAATTTGTAACTGATTATTATTATTTTAATATGTGACTTGAGAGTTACGTGACTTTAGACTATATTAAATGTCTTTCCATTGACTTTTAGCTTCCTACGTTGCAAACTGCGAAAAGTCCTATAGGTATGCAATTGCACCCCATATGCGCATATGGATAGCGCGTCTACAAACAGCGATTTTTTATCTGCGCTGTTTACACAATCCCTTATATATCATCATCATCATTTTTATAGCTTAATACTATTACTGCAGAAAGAAGGCCTCCCCTAATGACTTCCACGAGGCTCAATCCTCCTCCATCAGCTATCCACGATCTTAAATAGGTCATTAGTCTATCATTTACTTTTTTTTTATTTTCTGTTTCGTAGATTCCAAGCACCCCTTCACTCGTCGTGACCGTGTTCGTTACCGCAGTCCAGAATAGCGAGGCCGCCGGGGACAAGGGGCGATTGAATATTTGTGTCTGCAATTGGGGGTTGAATCTTTTTAGCGTGTCGATAGGAAAAACGTAATCAAACCGGAGAAGCCCAAAAGCTAGGTGACAGCGTTGTCTGCAGCCGTAGAATATAACAGGATGCGGTGAACCATTGTTTGGGAAGATCCACAAAGAAAAGTCTATTTCAAGACCACCCCAAAACCCCCATCTGGCTAAAGTGTCCCTACTCCGACCTGTCAAAGTCCGAGGTAGGTTGAAGACTTCCAGGTCGGCCAAGAAAATTCATCGCCACAATAAGCCTCTTATCAAAGGGGGTGAATTACCCTTACAATATATTTATAGTGGATATGAACATAAGAAGCTTGTTATCTGATGGACTTTGGCGATTTAACTGGGTTCGGTTTTAACTCGAAAAGTTGATTTCTTCAGTTCACGTTCTTTAGTTTGTGGACGAGAGATTTATACGGCGTTTTTTAAATTTTGTTAAGCACCTTAGGTGCTTAAGCTTTTTTAATTAAAATTGTTTCATTTCTCGCATTAGTTTTATTAAAATCCTGCTGGTTGTTGTTGCTAAAATTGCCTCCGTGGTCTAGTGTGTTTAGTTAACTCGTGCGGGTCGTGAGTTCGAATGTCGCGGGGAGACCACATAAACATCACGTCGTGCGTTTTCCCCAGACTGGTAGGTTAGGTTAGGTTAGGTCAGTCTGAATTACCTGATTGTCTGAAAAGGCCCTTTTGATCGTTTTTATTTGTCTTTTTCTCATCTCTTTTATCATATTTTTTTATCTTGCATGCCTGTAAAAATTGATTTTGTTTTTGTTATTATCTGAAACGTTTTTTTTATATTATAAGTGTACAGGACGATCTGGACGCTCATCTGACTCAGTATCGAGTCTACGATCAAGTAAATAGCATAAAGAAATCTTTATAAAATATTATACCCATGTATAATTTCATAGGACCCCTATCGGACCCTTAAAATAATTTATATTCCATTTGCGATTCAAACGCTATTTATCAGATGCACTTACCAACTTCTCCGGCATCCCATCCATTACTACCAACATGACAACATTAACTTATACTTATGACCAGTGGAGATAGATCTTCCGCGCCCCGCTGCTCCCTTCACAATATCAAAGCCGGCAGGGAAGTGCCATAGGCTGGGAAGCTCTACTTATAATGGGCGCACACCAACTTGTTTCGACTCCGATCAATACGGCGGATGTTTGAACCGGATTGCGGTCAGTTTGAACGAAAATCAACCTTATTGTGTACATAAAAACGCTACGTTGGCAGCAAACGTTTGCAGATTGGTTATTTCCTTGCACTTGAGGAGCTGCTATTAATTTTGTGAGAACGGTCGCCAATATCTGATAGGTGGTATTGGATCGCGAAAGAATTGGTTGTAAATGACAGTCAAATTCCAATGGCGGCTTTTTGCACGCCATTTTTGTGTCAAAATTATTTGAAGGAAGGGATTTCATTGGACATTTTAAGAGGCTTTGATTTTAGTTAAAGGTCTCGACAAATTTTGATTTAGTGTGGTAAAATAACAATACTTTATTTACTCGATCTAGAATATGGTCTATTTAAGTATTTAGGGTCAATGATATTCTGTATATATAAAGGTAGATACGCCATCGGTGCCTCAAAAACGAACCGCCGAAGAGACTACAGTTTGTACTCTATTGTTTAGGTAAATGTGTTCGAAATTCGAAATTTGTGTATGTGTGCTGTCACTGCATTCGGAACACTTTTCAATTGTTTTGTGAGCATATCACGAATCCATACTTTTTACATCATTGTTTAGGGTTAACACTTAGTGGGTTTTTTAATTGGGGGTCCGCATATTTACCTAAAAGACCTAACTTCGGGATGATAATAATAATAATTAATATCAACTGACATACTCACAGCGTCATCTAGCCCCAAACTAAGCATTAGCCTGTAATATGGGTTCTAAGCAATGGATTAACATACTTCAAAACTTTTTTTGTAAATATATACATATTATGATATTACACATAGAAACACCCATATTACAGGCTAATGATTAGTTTGCGGCTAGATGGCGCTATGTGAATGGCAGACAAATGTGTTTTCTTTTGGGCTTTCAATAAATTAATAAATTATAATATTGTGAACAGAAACTGGCGCCATAAATAAGAAAATCATGCACAATAACAGCTGCATGATTAAATAATTATACGTCACCGATGAGCTCACACATTAAGTGGGAAATATATGTTATAATTTCGCAATATTCTGTTTCATCATTTATTTATTATTAACTTCATAATGACACATGGGATTCCAGCAAGTAGGCCACATATCAGCTTGCGATTATTGAATTTAAATTTAATCCATAGCCATGTTGTGTGGGTCAGTGGCGTGCACAGAGATTATGATTAGGGTATGCAAAGTGAGAGACACTAATCGCGAAAACAATGAATAATTTACATTTTGGTCCTATCCATCCTATGGTTTCAAATCTGTAGGGGAAAGTAGGTGAATAAGGAGGAATCATTTAATATGTTGGCGATTTTCCGGTTTATCTGGACGCACAGGGTATGCACTGCTTATTTGCATGTACGGAGTGCACGCCACTGGTGTGGTAGTGGGATATTATAGGCTGGTTTATATTGACGTAATGAACTACTATCCCGCCACGTACCAATGTATTTTCGAAATTATATGTACGTTTATCCGACGCTCTTACGGTAAAAGAAAACGTGAAGAGACCTTGCGCGCCTACGAAGAGGTTAAAAAATTGTGCGTGAAGTCGGTCAATCTGCTGAGCCAGCGTGGATAAATAAGGCCTATACACTCTATAAGGGTAGGCTCGTGCCGTTTATATGCGTGTGATGATGATGAATCAACTGCTGCAACGGCTGGCAGTTAAGGGAATTTTAAACTTACCTTCTAGCTTTATTAGAATGTTTGTTTATTATTATTCAGGAATTAAAAATATTCATTTTTACATAAATTATATTGATACATGCAAATATTAGACAAAATCTTAAGATATATAGACACGTATTTAATGTAAAGTTGTGGTTACCTCAATATGACTTTTGTAAACTGATTACTCATATATGGAGATATGTAATTTTTATCATACACTTATCATATTGTTATACTTTAATATAGTATCTTTTGAAATTGTATATTTTTCAAAAATAAATAAATAATCATGAAACAAAATCCTTCGTAGCAAAATCCATAGTATTGCTACAGAAACGCAAACATTTGTCGAGGCGGTTACGTAGCGGTCTGTTACGTCGTAGCACAGTGTGCTACGAGCAAACCATATAAATTAATTTCTATTAGGATTTAATTAACGGTTTGTAATTGCTACGAGAGCATCGGTGGCTCAATGGTGTGACTGTTGCCTTCCTACCGGGAGGTCTGAGGTCTGGTCTGGTACGTGGTGGGAGGTGAATCCCACCACGTACCATTGTGTTTTCGAATTTTCGAAATTATGTACGTTATCCAACGCTCTTACGGTGAAGGAAGATTGTGAGGTAACCTGCGCACGCCTCCGAAGAGATTCAAAGGTTGTGCGTGAAGTCGGCCAACCTGCACTGGGCCTGCGCATGGATGACTAAGGCCTGAACACCTATACGGGAAGCTTCGTGGCCCTCGTTTAATGAGCTGATGTGATGATGATGATGAATTGCTCCGAGCATCGTTATGGTGAATAATAATATTTGCTTGATGGTTACTTGAACAAGCTTAAAGGGTCCATAAAATAAAATAGTTTCATTTCGGCAAAACAACTTCGAGTTGATCTACGACGTTTTTCTTTGAGGTTGTGTGTACCTTTCGCAAGTCGTCGGTCCATCGGGCCGGAGGGTGTCCTACACGTTTGCCAAGTCACGGTTACTACTTACATTTTTTAAGGAAAGAAATAGTAGAGAATGAAGTTACACAAATCTTACTTCAGTCACTTTTTTGACATTTTATATATCAAAGTTTTAATTTTATCCTAGCCATTTCTTAACAGTAATCAACCTAGATTCGTTCTCAAACTGCGAATGCCCTTTCGGTTGCCCGGGACTAACCCAGTTTGTCTAGCACTTGACACAGGTCATACATGTAAAGCTTCCAAATGGTTTGCGTATTTAGTATTTGGATTATTATGTAGGTAGGTTATAAATATGGCTAGTTTTCATTTATGTCATAAGTGAAAATAAGCAAGAGTAGATAGTCATTATTTTCCATCGACACTACCTTGCGCCTGTCACCCGAGACGACAGATGTTAGGTCTCTTATACCCGATAATTTCACTAGCTACAGTGCCCTCATCCCTAAACACAGAAGTGCAAAACACTATTTCACGGGACGATATCTGGCACTGCGGTGGTACGAGCCAGAGGGCTCGTACGTATTGGCCGACTTCACTTTCTTCGTAGGCATGCGAAGGTTTCCTCACGATATTTTCCTTCACCGCAAGAGCGTCACAAAACGTACATATAATATCGAACATTCGGAAACACATTGGTACGTGGCGGAATTTGAACCTGCGCCCTCCCGATCGGAAGGCAACAGTCCACACCACTGAGCCATCGACACTACTTACTACTTCAAGATCGTTACACAAAAACGTGTTGGACTCAAGGAGCATAAAAACACATTTCATAGTCATAAATCTCTAACGCGTGAGTGGCTATATTGCCTGTTAATAAGGCTGAAAATGCGACAAAAGTACCTGGAGGCTTTAAGGTTGTGGTGTAGATTAATTTTACGGGCACTTGAGCGATGTGTTGAGGGGTTTTACATACAAATAGAGATTTTACATTGTTACATGCCTACGTGATTAGTGATACGCCTATGACAGAAACAGTGTTGAACGGAATTAATGACAGTAGGTAGTCATTATTTTCCGCCAACACTGCCCTGCGATCGTCTCCCGAGACGACAGACGTTAGGTCTCTCATACCGGGCAATTTTACAAGCTACAGTGACCGTCATCCTGAAACCCATAAATGCAATACACTCTCATTTCACGTAAATATATCTGGCACTGCAATCTGGACGATTCAGTACTAAGCTTTTGGTCCCGAGCTAGTAAAATTATCGGGTATTAGAGACCTAACATCTGTGGTCTCGGGTGTCGGGCGCAGTGCGGCATTGATGTTATCACTGTTTATCAGCTGTTGGTCTCCTTCAATGCCGCTCTGTCATGGTCAGGCGTATCAATTACCATTAGGTGAGCGTCCTGTCCTTTACGCTTTGTAACATAAAAATATCCTAAGAAAGTAGGATAGTAGTCGCTAGCACCCACAAATCGGCATTGGGTGGGTTACGGCCCAATTTTTCCATGTCTATGTGCGGGAAGGCCTGTGCTCTGCAGTGGGTCGTTATAGGCTGGTTAATTGATAATTATTTTGTTATAATTACTGTTAATGAACATTCGTGGAACTATTTATTATTACTATTTGACGACCCATTTGGTGTTGCGGTTGAGAGGTCGGCCGCAAAACCAAGGGTTCCGGGTTCGATCCCCGGGCAGTACAAACATTTGTGTGCATGAACATGTCTGTTTGTAATGGTCTGGGTGTTTTCTATGTATAATATGTATGTTTTACAAAAAAATATATATATATGTATGTTTATCCGTTGTTTAGTACCCATAATACAGGCTTAACGCTTAACTTGGGGCTAGATGGCGCTGTGTGATGTGTGCGCAGTAGATATTTATTTTTTTATTTATTTTATTCTTTGAATTAAGACTAAGCGTATTCTAAGATAGCGTTAAGCTCATTATTTGTGAATTTTATAGAACTTCGAAGATAAATTTACGATTATATTTTAAGAATTCGATAAAAAGGGTAAGATGGGAATCCCAGATTAAGGCACCTACACAGATTAACAAACATGATTTTTCTAGAACTGAGAAAGTTTTCGTTAAACATTGTTTTTAGCGACGGGTAATTGATCAATAAAATATCCGCCCACATTCTTGTAGCGCCCTCTAGCCCCAAATTCAGTGAGGAACTTGTACTAATAGTAGGTACTAATTCACGGATTAACATACTTGTTTTAATATGTATACATTTTTTATTAATACATATAAAAGAAATAAAGATAGAAATAAAAGCATTTCTTGTAAAACACAACAAATAAGATCAATAAAATTAGTATTATTAACATTAATATACACAAAACATTTGTTTAACAAAGACAAGAATAAATATAAAATTACAAAGTGCAGAGTATACTCGTAAACATATTTTTAAACTAAACTTACAAACAAAAACCTAAAAGGTTTGTGTTGTGGGGTCCCATGAGGTCCCACCTCAGTATTTGAGGTCCCATGTCAGCATTCGAGGTCCCACCTCAGCATTAAGAAATTAAACGAAAATAGAAGTTAAACGAAAAGAAAAGTTAAAACTAGAAAAACAAAAGTCTGCATGAGGCTGCCTGCATTTCCACGCTGAATAGCCAAACTAATATGTTGATACAATATGAACATAGAAAACGCCCAGCTCGATTTCATGCACACACATGTATTTACTGCTCGGAAATCACACCCAGAACTCTTGGTGTTGCAGCTTATACTATAAGCAACACATCAGTGTTGGTATAACCATCAAAATTATAAATATCCACAGACATTCACAAAGGGCCATTTAGCCCCAAAATAAGCATTTAGCCTGTAATATAGGTTATAAAGAACAGATAAATATATTTATATACTTTTTTGCCAATACATACATACATACTCGTACATATTAATCATAGAAACAAACAAACCAATCGAAACAGACATATTCATGAACACAAATAATTACTGCCCGGAGTTCGAACCCTTGGTGGAATAGCCGACGTCTCTACCATTGTACCAAACGCTTAGTCAAAACACGCCACTAATCGAGGGTAATGTCACAAGGGCGGAAGGTGACGGCTAAACGGTAGGCCTGCTAGTCACAGTGACGTAACTTGATACTTTACTAATACCAGCTAATACTGATTGACGGCACTGTGACATTTGTGCTGACATTAACAATGATATTCTGTATATTTAAAGGTAGATACGCCATCCGTGCCTCAAAAACGAAACGCCGAAAAGAGTACAGTTTGTACTCTTTTGTTTAGGTAAATGTGATCGAAATTCGAAATATGTGTATGTGTACTGTCACTGCATTCGGAACACTTTTTTCGATTGTTTTGTGAGCATATCACGAATCCATACTTTTTACATCATTGGACATTAGTTATATAATTTTCTGTGGGGTATTGAGTACATAATGATAGTATTTTGTATAAAAGAAGTACTTACTTTAGATGAGAATGCAGATGAAAAGAACAGATCAACATATTCGCATCACCTCTACGGCGGTATGCATATACGCATAATAATAATATGAAAAGTTAGTATTATATATTATAATTCGAAGGTTTTTACTTTGGTTAGGGAGTTAAGCTCACCTCGACATATTATTTTTATACCTTTTATTGGTCCAAATAAATAAGAGGCGTGACAACTTATATTCATGCATAAGGAATAAGGATATTTTTATTATTCTTTTTATTTTATAAAATTATGAGAAAGAATCCTTTTCAAGATTCAGTTTTACTATAGCACAATTAAATCTGTAATTGAATTAAAGTCACCCTCATTGCAGATTTTCAAATCTTAAAACTTTTCCTTGGTCCTATAGCAATGTTGTTTGCCAAATTTTATAGTTCGAGCTCATCAAAGAGTTCGGGGTCTTGACAGGTAAACAGACGTACAACGAAGCGATATAAGGGTATCTTTTTACCTTTTTCTTTATTTAGATTCGCCAGCAGTTGTTTACAATAAAAGGCCTCTACAATATTTTAACAAAACCTCTTTTTCGCCCTCGGGCCCGATCGGCGTCTTAAAAGGTCACTGCTGAGAGCTATTTGCGTTCGCCTCTTGCCCGGTAAAACTGTAAAGGTCATCTGGAGCCAACAGCACTATTTTATTTATTTATTTCAAGGGAAACATATATAAGATTAATTAATATAAATCACACAAAGTAAAAATACACAGAACAATAAAGTTTCCACAAATACATAATTCAAATGAGCTCAAAAAGTATGCATCTTCTACAAAATCTTCAGTAGCCATTTTCCTTATAAATTGTCCATATGACATAGGAAAAATATCAATATGTGAAAAATAAGTATTGTAAGATCTACATGCACGAGTAATAAAATTATTCCTAACATACTCAGTTCGCATAATACTATTATAAAATAAAAAATTGTTTCTTGCACTTATCCTTTGGCATCTAAAGTTGAAATAGGAAGTGGGACAAGGAAACCGGCAAGAGTAGCTTATTCCTCAATGTGTTATAAAAAAATCGATGAAATAAGACTGACAAAGATTTCAGTTATCGAAGGTTATCAATGGAGTTGGTACTGGGTTGTCCCGTTCATAAATCAAAGTTCAAATTTTTTTATGTTATATGTTATAGCGGGCAAACGAGCAGGCGGCTCATCTGATGGTAAATGACGCCGTCGCCCATGTACACTTGCAATACCAGAGGACAAAGAAATGCGTTGCCGGCCTTAAATATAAATACGCAAAAGATATCCTAATAAAAAATACGGTCACCGCGTTCCTCATAGATTTGGAATTAGCGCGCGTTCCTTATAAAGAAAGATATTTAATTTGCCCATAACATGCGGTATTATTATATATATAGGCAACTTGATATTATCTTTGAGTTACTCGCTCTATTTTTAAATTAAGAGCTTTTGTCAGGTTGAGATATCCTGGTCGTCCGCTTGTTTCATCCAGTTACTATCAGCGACCTTTTGCAAGTCGTTGAGCCGTTAGAAGACTGCGCTTGCCAAGACGCAGTCTCCACTCCAAAACTCATCTGCTCCAAAGCCATCGGTTTTGCGACGTAGTACTCATTGCTCATTGCTGATTCAGCGAGCTGTATAAGTAGTTTAAGTTCTCATACGTAAAGCATCATATCTGATTTTATCCCTGAGAGAAACTGCGAGCTTAGCTCGCTGCATTGCCCGTTAAGTGACTTTAAACTTGTAAACTAATTCTGCAATCGGTATCCATCTCAGCCGTGTTTGTTAGCGCAAGTCGGACGCTTTGCTCAAAGACCAGTCTTTAATTTAATGAGTGCGGAAGTAAAAAACACGATATATCGACTGTGTGTTCATTGCGCATAACCGGAGTGTGCTGAGATTCTTTCCTTACTATACTATATTACCTAGCACTTCTCACGATGCCCTTTTTCGAGGATCGAGGCTTGCTCGGGGTTATTTTTTATAGTTATTTGTGGAAATATTTAACGCGAATAGCCTTCTGCCAACAACAGTAGCAAAAATATAAAATTTGGACAGTTAAAAATAAATACAATGATAGTTACTGACTCGATATCTGTGCAGTACAATAATATGTGTGCATGAACATGTCTGTTTTAATTTAAATAGCTACAGTGCCCTTATCCCGAAACATAAAAGTGCATAAGACTCCTATTTCACGGGACGACATATGGCATTGCGGCGGTACCTACTACCTAGTAGTAGTAATCTTAAATTCTACATTCATATTTTATTTTAAAGCTGCAATGTTGATTATAAAAAATAATGAGAGCTCGACTGATAACGGAGTTAAATTACTTTTAGTACTAATGAACTGATACTGTAAACATATAAAATTACTGATAAATGCTATTTTAGTTTTGCTGTTTTCGCTATTTGGATAAAACATGTGAGCGTCGGTGGCTCAATGTTGTGGACTGTCGCCTTCCTACCAAGAGGGCTGAGGTTCAAATCCCGACACGTACCAATGTGTTTTCGAATTTTCGAAAATATATGTACGTTATCCGACGCTCTTACGGTGACGGAAAACATCATGAGGAAACATTCATAAACGCCTGCGAAGAGATTCGAAGGTTGTGTGTGAAGTCGTCCAATCCGCACTGGGCCCGCGTGGACGACTAAGGCCTAATCACCCTATACGGGTAGGCTCGTGCCCCTCGGTGGGGACGTTTAATGAACTGGTGATGATGGATAAAACATGAATTCAATTTAGAGTGTCGGTGGCTCGTTGGTGTGGTTGCCTTCGATCTGGAGGGCGCAGGTTAAAATCCGCCACGTTCCAATTTGGTTGCGAATTTTAGAAATCATATGTACGTTTATCCGACGCTCTTACGGTGAAGGCAAACATCATTAGGAAACCTGCGCATGCTTTCGAAGAAACTCAAAGGCTGTGCGTGAAGTCGGCCAACCCACACTGGGCCCGCGTGGACGACTAAGACCTAATCACCCTTTACGGATAGGTTTGTGCCCCTCGGTGGGGAGGTTATAAAGTGTGGATGATGATGTATTCAAATATTTTCGCTGGTGAAGGCTAGATGAAGAAAGCGGAGGACAGGGATGTCTGGTCCAAACCTAGACTAACTAACCGAGACCTATGCCCGAGAGGGAACTGCAACAAGTTGAAGAGAGAAAGAGTTGTATTTGATCATTTGACGGTCGCTGACAGAAATATCCAACACAAGTGGTTTCTGTTTCTCTATATATAACATTTTCCTTAGTCTAAATTTTACTGACATATGCGAGGGAGATGTGGTTAATGCATTGATCGACAATTGCTCAAGTTAAGCGACAATCCCATTGTTCGGACCCGGATGGGTGGTTAGGTGATTACAATATTTATATTTAGTAGTTGTACAAAATTC
This sequence comes from Leucinodes orbonalis, assembly GCA_019425675.1. Lineage (NCBI taxonomy): Eukaryota > Metazoa > Arthropoda > Insecta > Lepidoptera > Crambidae > Leucinodes > Leucinodes orbonalis. The sequence continues at coordinate 92,515 of PQWD01000536.1, forward strand.
TTACGCAATGCATACTTATAAGAAAAACTTCATAAATATTGGACCATTTTTTAGCGTTTTTGGAAAAATCCGATGAAATCCGAAAAAAAAAAATTATATTATTAAGAGGTCAATAGATACCATACCAGAAAAAATGCCATCATCCGTATTTAATTAA
>PQWD01000537.1:0-21249 GCA_019425675.1 Leucinodes orbonalis
AACAGTGCCAGTTCGCCAAATACGTGTGCAGGTGTGTAATCGGCAAGGACACCTGCGCAGAATGTGTCCAAATATAGTTGGGCAGCACAGCGTCAACGCGGCGGACGAAGAAATAGCCTGGAGAAATTCATCGAGTGACGGCAGCGAGGAGGTAACATCGATACAAGTAGCTCTCAACCAATTGTCATTGAAAGAATGTAAGCCAATTTTAGTGAAAGTAGACGTTCAAGGTAGACAGATTACAATGGAATGTGATACAGGCAGCGCGGTGTCATGCATAAGTAAAGAAATGTATGACAAATATTTTAATAATTTAAACTTACAGAAGTGTGATTTAATATTAAGTATTATACAGGAGAATTAGTACGTCCAATGGTTTAATCCGTCCTTTAGTATCATACAACAACCAGTATAAATATTTAAATTTATATGTATTACGCGGCGCTAAGTCAGCATTACTGGGTAGACAGTGGTTACTGTCCCTGAATCTTCAATTACCGATGGTAGATGTTAGTAGCTCGGTAAACAGCGTTTGCGAAGAGTTCAACATAAAAAAGTTTAGTTCCAGATTCTCTGATGTGTTCGCGGACGGCTTAGGCCGGTTCACCGGCGGGCGGGTGAGCATCCGCGTACGTGCGGACGCACGCCCGGTCTTCCTGCGCGCGCGCCCCCTGGCGTATGCGTTGCGCGAGCCCGTGAGCCGCGCGCTGGATGACCTCGTGCGAGACGGCATTCTCACGCCGGTGGACAGCTCCGATTGGGCCACGCCGATTGTACCAGTGGTACAAAAAAATGGCACTATTCGTATATGCGCAGATTATAAACTAACATTGAATAAAGTTATAGAAGTTGATCGCTATCCACTACCTAAAGTAGAAGATTTACTAGCCCAATTGCATGGGGGGGAGCGTTTTTCAAAAATTGATCTTTCACAGGCTTACGCCCAACTCGAATTAGACGGATCGAGTAAATATACGGTGATAAACACGCATAAAGGTTTGTTTAAATATAATCGCCTGGTGTATGGTCTGTCTTCGAGCCCAGGTATTTTTCAAAGACGATTAGAACAATTATTTGCTGATCTACCGTACGTGGGGGTATTTTTAGACGATATAATCGTAACTGGCCGTAATTCTACGCAACACATAAATAATTTAAATACCGTCTTTGAGAGGTTGCAGGCTAGCGGCTTACGAGTTAGGAAAGAAAAGTGTACCTTTTTCGCGGACTCAGTAAATTATTTAGGTCATGTGATCACAAAAGAGGGCGTGCATACCTGCACAGACAAAATTAAAGCTATAGAATGCACCCCTCCACCAAGCAATGTGTCAGAACTACGTGCTTTCATAGGAATGGTCATGTACCCACGCCAAGTTCGTAAGGAATGTTAGCACCATTTTAACGCCACTGTACAGATTATTAAGATCTGGAGTGAAATTCGAATGGGGCGGGGATTGTCAGGCTGCTTTCGGGCAGATAAAACGAGCATTAAGTTCAAGTGAGGTTCTAATACATTACTCGACCGAGTTACGCTTAGTAATGACGGCGGACGCGAGCGGCGTGGGCGTCGGCGCGGTGATATCCCACGTGACGCCAGCCGGGGAAAGGCCTATCGCGTACGCGTCGCGTACGTTATCGCCGCAGAGCGTGCCTATGCGCAAATAGATAGGGAGGCTTTGGCTATTGTATACGGAATTCGTAAATTTCATCAATATTTGTATGGACGTAACTTTATTTTAAGAACAGATCATAAGCCCTTGACCTACATTTTTGGTGATAGGTGGGTATACCCGTAATGGCAGCGTCGCGGTTACAACGATGGGCGATACTGTTAACAGGTTACCGGTACGAAATTGAGTATGTTCCTTCTTCTAGAAATTGTGCCGATGGGTTGTCTAGATTACCGCAAAAAAATGACAGTGCAACAAAAAATAAGGAAAGTAAGGAAATAACGTATTTAAATTTTGTGGAAAATTTCCTGCCTACGACTAATAGCGAAATTAAAGCCGCAACGACGAAAGATAGCATATTAAGCAAGGTTATGGGCTATATTCAATCTGGTTGGCCAATAGATTGTCAGGAGGAACCAGTTAAGCCCTTCTTTCATAAAAGAAACGAGTTGTACATAGATCGCGGCTGCATAATGTGGGGATATAGAATAATAATTCCTAGCAAATTACGGGACACCGTTTTAAAACAATTACACATTAGTCATATGGGAATAGTTAAAACCAAATCATTGGCTCGAAGTTATGTTTGGTGGCCTAACCTAGATACTGAATTAGAGGCGGTGTGTCGGAAGTGCGAGACCTGCGCAGCGGAGGCGCAAGCGCCGCCGCGCGCGCCGCCGACACCCTGGCCGTATGTCACCGAGCCGTGGAGCAGGTTACATTTAGACTTTCTTGGTCCGTATATGGGTATAACATTTTTAGTCTTAGTCGATTCAAGCTCAAAATGGCTAGAGATTTTTGAAATGCAAAAGACTAATGCTATGGCAGTCATAAAAATACTAAGAGGAACGTTTGCACGCTTTGGATTACCGAAGGAAATAGTTTCTGACCAAGGTCCACCCTTTACAAGTACGGAATTTCGAACATTTTTAAATTTGAATGGCATACAGCAATCATTTTCACCTGCGTATCACCCTTCTTCAAACGGGGCAGCTGAAAACGCGGTGAAACTGTGTAAACGGGCGATAAAAAAGGCACATAGGGATGGCGTAGATGTAGATACAGCTTTGCAAACATTCCTGTTGGCGTACCGAAATAGTATACATAGTACTACAGGTGATAGTCCGGCGATGTTATTGCAACGACGAAACCTCAGGTCGCGACTCGATCTCCTGCGTAGTGACCGAGCGCTGGAGGAGCGCGTGCGCAACGCCCAGCTTCGACAGGTGCGTGGGGCGGGGGGGACGCAGCGCGCGCTCTCACCTAGCGAACCGGTTTGGGCTAGGAGCTTCAGTGGCAATCAAAAATGGGTCAAGGGTACAATAATTTCCAAAGACGGTTCTCGTAGGTATGTAGTGGAGAGCGATAACGGTAGGCATATTCAACGACACATAGACCAGTTAAGACGGAGATCGCGTATTTCAAGCTACTCGGTGCCATCGACGGATACCAATCGGAGCGAAGAGGAGGTTACGGTGTTATAAGGATGGTATCGGGAGAGTAGAAATGACACACACGAATGATGAGTAAATACTGTCTTTATTAATCTAAAATATTGGTTTATATACTAAATGAATATTGATACATACATGTATGTAATAGGTTTACATTATCACGTAGACATACCGTACATCTCCTCGGTAAAAATAAAATAAAATAAAAATATGTATTTTTTATTTTATTTCTAATTACAATATAATTTTATTGAAATTCTTTAAAATAACACATTTAAATGGTACCATAAAAATGAATGTTGTATTGATTTAAACTTAAATAATTAGAATACTAACATGAGTGCATGGTAAATGCATGAGCTAAAAATAGCACAGTAATATGATACTGTAAATAAATAAATAAATAAATATCCACTGACATTCACACAGCGCCATCTAGCCCCAAGTTAAGCGTTAAGCCTGTATTATGGGTACTAAACAACGGATAAACATACATATATACTTTTTTTTGTTTGTAAATACATACATATTATACATAGAAAACACCCAGACCATTACAAACAGAGATGTTCATGCACACAAATGTTTGTACTGCCCGGGAATCGAACCCGGAACCCTTGGTGTTGCGGCCGACCTCTCAACCGCAACACCAAATGGGTCGTCAAATATAAATATACTGTATATGAATGCATCACATTCTACGCGTGGTATGGCTTAGTTCTATTCTTATGTATTAAATCTATATTTCCATTTCTATTTATTTCAACATTTGGTGATAAATCTCGAATGACCGTATAAGGTCCCGAATACAAATCTGAGAGTTTATTACCAGTTTCGTTTTTTATTAATATTAAATCACCTTCTTTATAGCTTATAGGATTTATATATTTATCATACCTACACTTCCTATTTAACTTATCAAAAAGTAAATTTTCACGCGCTTCCGATTGCGAAATCTGTAATCTATACTTAAGTTCTAAAGGATAACTTTCGTGATTATAAAGTGGGTCAATTGATTTGCTTAAATTACTAGGTAAATTGCATTTTTTCCATAAACTAGTTCAAAAGGTGTAAATTTCGTAGATGTATGGACAGATGTGTTATATGCGAAACACCAGAATGGCAGCCATGTACTCCACGTATCGGGTCTTCCTTCAACTTGTATACGTAGGAAGGCACCTAAACTCTTGTGAGAGTTTTCTAGGGCCCCGATGCTCTGATGGTGGTAGGCTGTAGAGTTAAGTTTATTTATATTAAGAAGTTTACATACCTCTTGCATGGTGTCTGCCATAAATTCAGTGCCCCGGTCTGTCGCTATCTCCTTTGGTACACCGTACTGAAGAATGAAGTTATTTACAAATGCACGTGCTACTTCTGTAGATGTTTTTGTAACCAATGGGAACGCACAAACATACTTTGACAGCTCACATTGTATTGTGAGTATATATGTATAATTATTATAATAATCCCTATCGAGGGGACCTACTAAGTCTAAGAAAACTTTTTCGAAGGCTGAATGAGCCGTCGAGGTGATTGCCATTGGCTCTTTCACCTGGATTGTATATTTTTGTTTTTGACACAAAGAACATTTTTTTACAAAATTAGCTACGTCTGACTCTAGACCTGGCCAGAAATAGTATTTTTTAATATTATTAAACATTCGTCTTTTGCCTGCATGACCGCTTGTAGGCAAAATATGAAAATCATTTAAAATTATTTTTCTATCATCTTTGTTTTCTATCCTTTCTATATCTTTTAAAATACATAATCGCGGTCCTTTCCAATTCTTATTATTTTTTATTTCGTTAGCTAACTTATTGACAAATATTGCATTATTTTTAGTTTTCATAAAGTAAACAACTTCTATATTTATTTTGTTACATAGACTATTCAGCTGTCTCGCAAATTCGGCTCGCGTAATTTGTGATTGACAAGCTGGATTTATGTAAATAATTGATTTTTCAGCAATATACGTGAAAACTTTTGTTTCATAAGTTACTTTAAAACATTTCCTAATCTTTGTTAGGCGAATTTTATCAATAAAACACAATTCGACTGAATTTTTCGGCCTGAAATGGCTTTCCACGACTTTTGGTTGATCAGACCAATCATCAGTGGTAAGTATTTCATTCGAAAAATTTTTATTTGATCGTTTAGTTTGGGCACGTGTCATTACAAATAATGAATTGTGCATGTCTTTTAATTCATTACTGGATATCGTTAGGCGAGATAATGCGTCTGCAGCCACATTTTCTCTACCTTTTATGTATTCTACAATAAAATCGTATTCTTCGAGAGCTAGTCGAAACTTAAGCAATCGACTCGAAGGTTCCTTCATATTAAATAAATACACAAGCGGCTTATGGTCCGTGATTATTTTAAATTTTCGGCCATACAAGTACGGTCTGAAATGTTTAACCGCCCATACCACAGCTAAAAGCTCTTTTTCCACTGTGGGATAATTTTTTTCCGCATTATTAAGACTCCTACTAGCATACGCGACGGGCCTGCCATCGCCGTTGGATAAAACAGCACCTACTGCATATCCGGATGCGTCTGTTTGTACTATAAACTGGTTTTTTCCGAAAAGTCTGGGTATTGAAGCAAAGGTGGAGTAATTATACTTTTTTTCAAAGATTCGAAAGCTGTTTGACTATTTGAGTCCCAGTTAAATGTAATATTTTTTCTACATAACACGTTAAGATGATAGGCTTTTTGAGCGAAGTTTGGGATAAACTTGCGATAATAGTTGGCAAATGCTACGAAACGTCTAACTTCATCAGAATTTTTTGGAACTGGGTAATTTTTCACAACATTTATTTTCTCCGGATCGGGCAACACGCCTTTACTTGATACTATATGACCTAAATATAACATTTCTTTTCGCAAAAAATTGCATTTAGATGGGTTAAGTTTTAAGTTGACCTTACGTAATCTCTGAAATACGTCTATAAGATTTTTATTGTGCTGGCTCAGATTTCGTCCTAAGATAACTAAGTCATCCAAATATACTAAACATTTGTCATAAGTTAACCCTGTCATCGCCATAGTCATCATCCGGGAGAAAGAACTTGGACTTGTCTTAAGTCCCATGGGCATTCTGGTCATTTGATACTGGCCAGAATGGAAAGCCGTGTATTTTCTACATGATGACTCTAAATTAACGTTATAGAAACCTTGATATAAATCTAGATGACTGAAATAAGTACAACCTGAAAGAGAGTCCAGTATATCAGATATCTCTGGTAGCGGGAACTTATCGTCCTGTATGGAGTTATTTAACTTGCGATAGTCTATTACAAGACGCCACTTTTTATTTCCGTGATTATCAACTTTCTTAGGTACCAAAAGGATTGGACTGGACCATTCACTACTACACGGTTCTATAATTCCTTGGTCTAACATTTGATCTATTTGTTTTTTAATTTCGTCTTTCTGTGAATACGGTAGCTTGTAAGGTTTGGTGTACACTGGCGCCGTGTTTGGTTTTAAGGTAATTGTATGAGAATATAAGTTCGTTGTACCTAATTTATCTCCTGGTAAAAAAAATAAATCTGAAAATTTTGCGCATATGCTCTCGATTGATTGTTGTTCTTCTTCATTTAAATGTTGTAAACAAAGTGAGGATAATATTTTCCGAACGCGGTCTGAATTTTGAACACTTTTTCCAAAAGAGCAACATTTATAGTCATTTAAACTATGAATGGTTGGCGTAATATCATTCAAAGTAATATCAGAATCGGTGGTGTTTATTACTCGAACGGGAATTTTTCCGCAAAGGGGTTTCACTAATGTACTAGCCATAAAGACACCTTCAAGTAGTTCTGATGCGCAAACTACACTTTCTTCCTGAATGGAACTATTAATAAAGTGAATAGTTTCGGTCCTAGCTGGTAAATGTAAAGTATTATTTTGTAAAGTCAAAGGTATAGTTGTTCTGTAAGTATTATTCCATAATGTTAAAGTGTTATTACTAAAATTAAGTATCGACTTGTATTTGTTTAAAAAGTCATGTCCCAGTATGCCACTAGCTTTACATGAACTGAAATTGAAGCACCGGTATCAATTAACCACGAGTATGAATAATTGTTACGTGAATTTAAATTAATCAAACACATGTTTTGTTGTACATTTCCAGATAATGTAGCATTTTTAGTCACGAAAAAACTTATTTTCGTTAATAAACTCATTAGGATTATTAGTGGGCTGCGTTTCAGCCTGTGTCAAAGTATGATGTGTTGTTCGCGACTTTTAAAAGAATTGAAGTTGACTTACCTCGACCCTGTAAAATGATCTTGAGGCTCCCCGAGAGCTGGCCGGGATGTTCCTCCATCCACGACTCGTTCCCTGATAGGCTGATTTGGGCTGAGAACTCACGTTGGGGAGGTCGCGATCGACCTCCGCGGTGGGATGTATGGCTCCTTCCCGAATAATTATTCCATCGGCCTCTATAAGTTTTAAAACGATTATTAAAAGTCATAACTGAACCTTCAAGGGCTGGAGATGAAGACTTTCGTCAACGGCCGCCTGTATAGCGTCCTTTAAAGATTGGAAATTCCTAGCCGAGATAATTGTGCTTAATTTTTGATTTTCTTAACCCGTCAGCAAAGTTTTAATGGCCTGCTTTTCGTTTAAGGATTTTATATCTTAAATTTTTCATTATCCCTTCTGATTGAGAAATAGTTAGATTGACAAACATTTCCGATAATTCTCTACAACTCATCTATAGTCAAATTGTTTTGTCGAAATTTATTAATCGACGTTGTATAGCTGTTGCTGACTTTTCGGCAACAGCTGCGCTTTCATATCTTGGATAAGAGTTTTTATATCGCTATAATTAGGACACAGTTTGAGTTTTGCCGCTCTTGATAGTCTATTTTTTAATATGAAATTGACTCATTTTGATTGCGACACGTGATTTATCTCAGATGAATAATATTCGATACATCGATTAAATTCAATATACTGTCTCTCATCAGACGCAACTGGTAATAAACTCATAGCTATTTTTAAATTAAAGTCAGCCATTTTAATTTCTTTTGATTTAAGGACTTGGTAGAACACAATCTATAATTTCTTCATATAATGAATTAAATTATTGCTAATTTCCTCGATTAAACATTGATCGTTGCTCGCAATACTTTTTTTTTAAACTAAAATTATTCAAAAATACGTTAATTTGTTTACTAGAAGATCAGCTTCCTTTATTTTATTTACGACAATATTCCTTTTCTTCTACTAGGACTATTTTTATTAGGTACTTTCGTATCTCTAGCACATTGTATACGTCTATAAAATGTTTTTCCATACCATATGTTAGGTTTAAGTATTAGTAAATATTTTTAGTATAATTTTAAGTATCGATAAATGCGATTAAATAGTTATATAACATGTTATAAGGTCAGTATGCTTTTTTTTATAAATACGCACGTATCATTTGTTTTCTTACAGTCTCTACATACCATTATACACTGTAGGACGTTATTATTATTTTTATTTACGCGCACAACACATATTGCACAGCACTTTACACTTTAGTTCCATCTTCGAGCTTGTTTTTCTCGCGACGCAGGAAGGACAAAGATCGCTGCATAGAGTGCGTCTGTATTGCCTCTTGTATCCACTTGCCGTGGCATCGCCGGTAGAAGACATATAGAAGTATAAGACCTCCAATCAACAGGAACACGCAGATTGCACCCACGATATAATTGTTGTAGCTAATGTGCGTTTTATCTCTTGAAGCACAGCAGCATGGTTTTCTCCGCCTGCACCAGCATTTTGTGCAATGATGACGCCTTGACCTTTAGATGATTTTCCGCCATTGTTGTCCTTTTTACCCAAAAGTTTATTTGCAACGACGTCAATCACGAATATTTCCAATGTGAAAAGTGCCATAGTTATTAAAAGATTGAAGAACGCTCACTGTTTATTCTTAGTACACCATATTTGGGAGCGTGGTACCACTAACGCGAATTGACTCCTTAGGCAGGGTCGCCATATAAGGATGGTATCGGGAGAGTAGAAATGACACACACGATGATGAGTAATACTGTCTTTATTAATCTAAAATATTGGTTTATATACTAAATGAATATTGTACATACATGCATGTAATAGGTTTACATTATCACGTAGACATACCGTACAGTGTCGCAACGGCAGAATGTGACGGCAGATGACAGAAGGGAGTCCTTGGTTGCAGAGGAGACTCATATAGACAGGAGGATGATCCGGAGGAATTATACCGACGTATCTCCCACATGTAGAAATCGGATACTAATCCTAACACAATAAGCGTTACCAATTCCGACTCTAATCTCCGTCACAATCGCCTCAAATAATCACTAAGCGAACACGTACACAGCCAAAGAGATGTGGCCTCGATATAGATTAATTAAGTAGCTTGTAAGGTAAAATTTTATAATAATAGCAATAAGGTTATCAATTATTGTAATAACTTATTCTGCTTAGACCCTACTGTGAGAGAATACAGTACAGGTAATAAATATTTGCAATAGGTAAGGTTGGATGTTTAGAGTAAGTACCTTCTAAATTAAACCAGGATTAGTAGTAGCAATCTAAATTGTAATAGAATAAGGTTAGACAAATTAGGTAATACTAAGCTCATGATAACATGAGAGCCTAGAATTAAGGGTGGAGGTGTAATGTCGGTAGCCATAAATAAAATGTATGTCGGTAGGTGGATTTGACTGTACCGTTTGTCTTTGAGTAAATGTTCGTAAATCAACACGTCTTTCTCTGAGTTCCTCGTATTACCTAAGATTAGGCTAGGTCTAGAACTTTTCAAAAACGTTACAAATCTTGTAGAGTTCTCTTGTCGGAAATTGTATAGATCGAAAAGTTGCTACTTTTAGAACAGCTCGTTGTGCTACTTCAAGGGGTTTCAGAGTAGTTTTTGAGACTCCACCCCAACATGAGATGCAATACATCAGTATTGAACGACATAAAGCGTAGTATACATTTTGTATGATTATTGGAGATGCTACATGTCTCAAGATTTTAAAAACATAAATGAGCTTACGTATTCTTCCCGTTAGTAGATTTATGTGGCTCTTGAAGGTAAGGCACTTATCTATGGTATTCCTAGGTATTTTATTTCATCTACTGATGAGAGTGACGGCCACTGGCAAGTGGGCAGTGACCAATTAGCACAATTATGTATTTTTAAGGATGGACTAGTTGAAGGTTGCGGTCGGGCTTATACTAAAAGTAATAAACTTTGTTTTTGTAATATTAAGGTAAGCTTGTGGGCAATCAACCAAGATAGAACGGAGTTAAGCCCTTTCTGTGTTACTACTTGTAGTTCGGACCAGGAATCAGCTGTAAAGGTAAGAGCAGTATCATCTGCAAAAGAGATGACATGGCTGTGTGGTATTTTAAGGTTGTTCAGGTCGTTAATAAATATTAAAAAGAGGGTAGGGCCAAGAATGCTGCCTTGGGGCACGCCGTAGTTGATAGATAAATCGTCGCTAGTTATATCATTTACTTTTACCGCTTACATCACTATACATATCATAGATGGCGCTACTAGTATGATAGAACATTTTGGTACAGATACATACAAATACAAATACAAATATTTTATTTCAGTAACTTAATCTAAGTAACAATTCCTTGTGGAACTTCCCTTTAGGCGAAAATGCCTGTAGTGGAAAGAACCGCTCTTTTAACAATCAGTATCAAAAATGAACATTAACATTAATAATTTAATTCAAAAATAAACAAATACATAGCGATTTTTATTTTAATACATAACATAACATAACACCCCTACTTAACAAAATATTTCTAAATAGTAACACAATTAACAAACATACATTTTAATTAGGAACAAGACCTATCATTCCTAAAAATTTATAATGCTTTGTAGATAATATACCTTTAGTTAAAAGATCAGCAGGCATATCGAGGGTTGACATATATATCACATGAATTATATTATTCTTTACAGCATCTTTAATATAATGGTAGCGTACATCAATGTGCTTAGTTCTATTCAGCGACTGCTGATTTGAAGACAATTTTAATGCACTCTGATTATCACAATACAAATTAAAAATGCTTCCCTAGCTGCCTCTGATAAAGCTACATACTCAGCTTCAGTGCTAGATAAGGATACAGTCTTCTGCTTCCTGCTCTGCCATGATATCACAGAACCAGCCATAGTAAAGCAGAAACCAGTGTAGGATTTCCTGTCTAAGGTATCACTTGCCCAATCGGCATCTACAAATCCCTCTAATTCTACATTCTTATGTTTACTATATTTCAAACAATAATGTTTAGTTTTATGTAAATATTTCAATATTCTTTTAGCTTTCTTGATTATAATGAGTCTCATTATAGCAATTATTGAATTGACTTAAGTAACTAATGGAATAAGCTATGTCAGGTCTAGACAGAACAGCTAAGTACATTGAACTACTTATCAATCTTTGATAAGGAATATCTGTTAAACAATTCTCAGCTTTTTCAAGATTTAATTTACATTCAATAGGAGTATCAATAGATCTACAATTGAACATTCCAAATTTAAGTAACAACTGTTCAATATATTGTTCTTGATCTATTATTACAGTATTTAATTTTCTGTTTACATGCACTCTCATGCCTAAATAGCGTTTTACACAACCTAAATCTTTTATCTTAAATTCTGAGCTTAGTACAGTTTTCAAAGTATCAGTTTCCTCTTTACAGTTTGAAAATATAAGAAAATCATCAACATAAACAGCTACTATTATTTTAACTTTCTCATTAACTTTTGTAAATAAACATGGTTCATTTCTATTTATTTTAAAATTTAATTTCACAAACAATCTTTTACTCTCTCATACCACATTAATGATGATTGTTTGAGCCCATATATTGCTTTTTTAAGTTTTAAAACCTTGCCTTTATCATTACATTCAAAACCTATGGGAAGATACATACAAATATTCTCATTTAAGTGTCCATTAAGAAAAGCAGTAATCACATCTAAATGTGTAATGTGTAATATCCATATCCCATTGTGTACTAATGGCAAATAACATTCTTAGAGTAGAATGTTTCACTACAGGAGCAAATGTGTCCATATAATCAATTCCATGTCGCTGTGAAAAACCTTTGGCCACAAGTCTTGCCCTAAATCTCACTTTATCATTTACATAAAATTTTTTATTTAACACCCACCTGGACTGTACTATGGAGATGTCACTTGGTATATCAACGAGCTCCCAAGCATCATTGGACTCAAATGACTGCAACTCTTCACGCATGGCCAGCTTCCATTGTTCTGCTTCCGGTCCATTCAGCGCTTCTGAAAGAACAATCTCCTCAGCACTTGGTAAGTTGTTTTAAGTACACATGTTTGTATAACCAAAACGGTTTGAGGGTCTTCTCTGTCTCTTATATCCACTTACTTCATCAACTCCAAGACTTTGAAGCTCACTTGATGAAATATCAGTTGAAGTGATGGAATTAGTTGAAGTATCCACATATGTCTCATCTGGATCCAGATAAGCTGATGAGTCAGGACTTGAACTGAACGGAGATTCATTTATGTTGCTATCCCCCACTGAATCTCTGTTCTCTGTACTAGATTCTTGCACTATATGTGATGTCTCAGACACTTCTCTTTTAGTCAAGTTTTGTTTGCCATTTTGTGTCCCTATGGCATTTTCTTCTGAATTTTGAACTAGCAATTGTAAATTTGTATTCTCACATTCCTTCTCCATAATTATGACATCACGGGCTACTGTCACTGCATGTGTCAAGGGGTCATAGAGTCGATAACCTTTAGTGTTGTCTGCATATCCGACAAGATACAGTTTCTTTGCCTTCTTGTCCCATTTCAGTCGCCTTTCTTTTGGGACATGTGCCATCACCAAACTACCAAAGACTCTTATATGGCTAACATCTGGTTTTTTGCCCATCCACAATTCAAATGGCGTTTTCTGATGAAGACCGGCAGCAGGAGATCTATTTTTCAAATAGACTGCAGTGTGGACTGCCTCTGCCCATAGTGTTTTCTCAAATTGTGCATCAAATAATAGACACCTTGCTTTATCTACTATGGATCTATTATATCTTTCACAAAGCCCATTTAGTTGAGGGGTATAAGGACTTGTCTTTTGATGTATAATGCCACACTGCTTCATATAATTCTCCATAACGGCTGAACAAAATTCACCACCATTGTCAGTTCTTAAAATTTTTATTTTGGTTGACTTCTGGTTTTCTACTAAGGTTTTGAACTGCTTGAAGTAGGTGAAAGTCTCATCTTTTGTCTTAAGAAAATACACAAAAGCCATTCTACTGAAATCATCAACAAATAATAGAAAGTATCTAGCCATACCGATTGACTTTGTTTCCATAGGCCCGCATAGGTCAGCATGAACTATGTTCAAGATGTCCTTGCTCCTTGACATACTGGTAGGGAAAGGCAGCCTTGTCTGTTTTCCCTCACAACAAACTGTGCAATTACTCCTGTCAATTTCTGCCTTCTCTTAGAAACTCATGCCCTCCACTGCACCGTTTTTCATTGCTTTCATGTCATTGCTATTTATGTGACCGAATCGCCGATGCCAAGTCTTGCTGTTAGCTACTGACATTGCCGCTAACAGCTCTTCTGACTTTACAATGTTCAACTTGTACACACCATGCACTTGCTTGGCCTCTCCAATGCACTGATTCTGATTATTGTAAATGTGACACATATTCTTACTGAATATTACTTTGTTTCCGCTAGTAATCATCTTGCTAACAGATAGGAGGTTAGTTGTCAGGTTAGGTACACATAAAACATTGTTTACTTTTATGTCATACTCTGAATTTCCAACACACGTAGTTATCTCAGATCTCCAGAACATAAAACCGGCACACTTTCTTTGTTTGCTACTACAATTGTTTGTGTTTCCGTGTTGTATGAAATATTTGTCAACAAACACTTGTTTGTTTCGGATATGAGATGAGTGCTTGCGCCCGAGTCCACATACCAGTCTTTATCACTGAATTCTCCAGTCAAAAACATGGCACTAAATGCATTCTGAATATGTTTTTCAACCTGTGTATTTGAAGAACGACACTGATTTTTGTAATGCCCAAACTTTTTGCATTTATAACATTTGACATTTTTCACTGACTTGGTACTGTCATGGCCGCCTCCATTGTCTTTTCCTTTCGATTGGCGCGCATTTTGATTTCTGTGGGTCAAATTTCTAGAAAAGAATGCTCCATCTGGCTTTGTTATTTCGGAATCTGCACTCATATCCAATAATTTCGTCTTAAACGCGTCTGCACTAATGTTAATCCCAGAATGTTCAATTGCCATAATCATTGGCGCGAACTTTTCCGGCAATCCCGCTAGCAAAAGTGAACCTACCCACTCGTCATTTATCTCAAAACCCGTGCCTTTTAATTTTTGTGCCGTATCCACTAACTGCGTAACGTAGGATGTCATGGAATCGCAGTTTTCTAGTCGGATAGAAATGAGGTTTCTGAGTAAACTTATACGGCGAGTAAAACCCGAGTCATCAAACAACGACTTCAACTTAGCCCACAAGCTATGTACTGTTGTTTCACTCTTGATGTGTACAAACAGTGATGGATCGATGGTCATGATCATCTTCGCTTTGGCCTTCCTGTTTTCTTGATCACTTAACGCTTCGCTATTCTGGATATCAATGCCTTCGAGGATAAGGAAATTTTCCACCGCAAATGCCCAATCATCGTAATTATCACGACCCTTCAGCTTTGGGACATTTAAACAATAATTTCCCGACATTATTAATGTGCTTTTACTTGATTTTATACAACTTTACAATTTACGCGAGACCTGGGCCCATAACCTATTGAAACACGCACTTTTGGTTAACGACTAACTTTTATTTGTCATTCACAAAGAACATCACTATACATATCATAGATGGCGCTACTAGTAGTGGCGCTTCAGGTGTTGTATCCATAATTTTCTTCAAATGACGGCTTTAATTTGCAGAGATGTGTTCAGGTCAACGTCTAATGAGCGACTGATAAGAAAAAAACGATTACAGGGGGTTTTATAGGGGGTTGTGTCGCGCAAGTTGTGAATAGAGCGCAGAGCAGTTTACGGGAGGTTGCGTTCAGTTGCATTCTAAGTACAAGTGTTTATTTAAATTACTGATATTATGATACCATTTGAAAGCCTAATTACTAGGCTTTAATTATGTAAAACATTATATAGAGATAGGTAAAATAAGTCATTTTTTAGTTATATCACTTTTTATGCGCACTTGAGGCTTGAGTCGATTTACTTGCACGCGAGTATATATTTAATAATTTCTTTGTTGATCAAGTTTTATCAACATCTAAGCTAACGCTACATAGTAACAACAAATATGAATTGCAAAATGGTAACGCTGGCTCTATTTTCATGATGCCTACTAACCCACAGGAAGTATATAAAATAATACTGTCATTAAAAAATACAAAGAGCGTTGGCTATGATGACATAAGTACTTCTGCTTTGAAAAGCTGTGCAGAATATTTAGCAACTCCACTTGCATATATTATTAATTTGTGCTAAAACCAAGGTGTATTCCCACACGCGTTTAAAATATCAGTGATTAAACCGGTCCATAAAAAGGGCGATAAGAATAATGTAACTAATTACAGGCCGATCGCTCTAGTATCCGTGATCTCTAAAGTGTTCGAAAGAGTTATTCATTCTAGACTTTATTCATTCCTAGAGAAACATAACGTCTTTTCCAAACATCAATACGGTTTTCGTCGGAATGTTTCAACTAATATGGCCATATATGATCTATTAAATTTAGTTACAGACTCAATTGATAAAAGAGAACATGTATGTGCTCTCTTTATGGATATGTCGAGGGCCTTCGATTATGTTAATCATGAGCTCCTTCTCTACAAGCTCTACCATTATGGAATTCGAGGCGTGACTTTAAAACTGCTTAAATCATATTTGAATAATAGAAAGCAAATCACAGCCGTAAAAAGTATATGTAGAGAAACATTAACTCTCCATGAGTATGTATCAAACAGTAGAAATGTAGAGTATGGCATTCCACAAGGAACAATCCTCGGGCCTCTACTCTTTCTTATATATATCAATGACTTGCCGACATGCGTTGAATATCCTATGACCCTATATGCAGATGATAGTACAGTTATGATTAAATGTAAAGATAAATTGACTTATGAATTAGAAATTACTCAGACATTAAATAAAATAATTAATTGGTTAGAATTAAATAATTTAAATATCAATTTAGACAAGACAAAAATAATTAATTTCCGACAATACACTCAGGAACCTGAGGTTATTATATAAAAATAGGAAACAAATTAATAGAACATGTATCTTTTACTAGATTCCTGGGCATTATACTAGATTACCAGACAAATTGGACTGAACACACGGACGATCTGTGTAAACGCATTAACAAATTCGTCTTTGCCTTAAAAAGTATTACTAGACGCATAAATACAGATCCGCCGTAACAGCATATAATGGATACGTTGCGTCCATTATACGATATGGAATACTTTTTTGGGGAAATTGTTCAAACAAAAACCAGGTATTTAAAGCCCAGAAAAGGTGTATAAGGGCAATGAAAAATATTAGAAAGACGGATAGTTGCAGGCCATACTTTAAAGAGCTTAACATTTTAACTGTCACCTCACTTTACATATACGAAACTGCAACATTTGTACACAAAAACAAACACCTATTCGCAAAAGTAACATCAGTACCGTCACAAAGAAGTCGTCTTCTTGGCCATAACATACTTATATTCCGAGGTTATATTTTTGTTAGACGCGCTAAATTTAAATGCACGCGTTTTAAAACGAACCTTATGTTTAGGACGACTATCACTACTTTGCCGTAACACAGTCTTGTACTAGTACGGAAGGTAAAGGATTGTGTTTTCTGTACCTACCTACAAAATAAAATGATTGATGTATTACTAGTTATACCTAGCTCAATTTAAGAAATAAACTGTAACTATCGAGGTTATAATGGTTTTGGTATGTACAAATTGTAACATTATTATGCACAATAAATATTTTTGTATTTGTATACTTACAGCGACCTGTAGAACTACTTTAAAAAATAAAAGTTTCTTCAATATTATTGAAACACGCACTTTTGGTTAACGAATAACTTTTATTTGTCATTCACAAAGAACATAATAATAATAATAAGCCCCATTAAATCCAACCGAACGTCCGGATCGAACATCTGATCCACGTGGGGGGCGGTCACACGATTGATAAATTACTGGCGTGGCTAAGATGGCAATGGTAACCCATTAAAACATGGAGACTCGTAGTAAAAAGAAACGTTTAGAGCCGCTTCCCGGGGGTTATCGCCGGGGCACACCTGGGGCTGACGCTGGGTGTTTCAGCATGCGATCCGTCAGTGGTGAGGAGTTGAGCAGGCGGGCTCCCACCGGAATTACCGAATCTACTACAGCCGACCACGAGGAAAGAAGAGATAGTACAAATAGTCCCATTGAGCCGTATAGTCCAAGTACTATATCTTACATACCATCATTACCATCATCACCAACACCTTCAATTTGCAGTAGCATTTCGATTCCACCCTTGGATGTTGCGCGGGAGGCTAGTGCCTTTTTACCCGCGTCCACTAAGGCTGGCAAACCAAGAGTGCGCATGACATGGAGTAAAGAAGTTAACCTATTCATCATGCGTACCTACTACTTTATTACTAAGCTAGAGACTGATATGACAATATATAGGAAAAAATTGTACGAACATTTCTCACGACAATATCCACATATAGCTGTTACAGAGCAAAGAGTTTCGGATCAGAGAAGAACTATTATTAGAAATAAATTACTAAAACAGGAAGAATTAGACCACCTTAAAGCAGAGGTATCGAGAAGATTACAAGAAAACAACGATGTAGAAAATAATTTCAGGCTATCTTCACAAGATAACACACAAGATACAACAATCAACACACACTCAATTCAAACTTATACACAATCATCTTTTCACACGCTTGTTTCCCAAACAACACATAATGCGACACAAACTGAATCATTTACAATAACCGTAGAAAATGATATTATAAACATAGACCCCAATCCTATAACAGATGAAAAAACCCAATATATGTTAGGTCAGTTTAGAACAAATTTGAGTTTGTACTCTGGAATGGATCCAACTCTACGACCTATGTTACCAAGATTAAAATATTCGCCAATGCTTAGTAACTTATTAAATTTATTTAACCAAAAAATTCTGCCACAGTTCATATCAGATGAAACTAAATTAATAGATTTACACACACTAGTTTATTGCACAGCTTTAGTTATATCTGAGGAGCTTAATTTTAAAATTACCAGGAACTCAGATAGCATGACACGAATTAATAGGGTTAACAAGCCATCCTGGCAGATTAGACTCGAAAAGGATGTCGAAAAGCTTAGAGCTGACTGTGGAAGACTCACTCAGTATATAAATAATAACAGATCAAATAAAGTAGTCAAAAGAGTCGAACAAATATATAAAAATTACAGAATACACACTAGACACGAAGGTGATAATAAAAGACCTGAAGAATTCTTAGATACTCTGAAACAGAAGTTATCTCTTAAAGTGCACAGACTTAAGAGATATAAAAAAACTCAAAACAGATATAAAGATAATACTCTATTCGCAACAAACGAAAAACTTTTTTATAGAAAACTACAACAACCACCTTTAGACACAAATAACAATCCCGCTATTACACCCTCTCAAGATCAATTGGAAGCATACTGGTCAAATATATGGGAAAATCCAATAATACATAACAATAGTGCACCTTGGATTGAAGACGAAGAAATAGATAACGATAGTATAGAGGAAATGAAATTTGATGATATAACAGAATCTGATATAAAAACTATAACATCTAGACTACATAATTGGAAATCACCAGGAATTGACAAAGTCCACAATTTTTGGTATAAGAAACTGACGTCTATACATAAATGTTTAGCTCAAAACTTAACGGACATTATATTAGGCAAACAAGCTATTCCAGAATTCATTGCAATAGGTATTACTTACATGATCCCAAAAAACGAACATTCACCAGAACCATCTCAGTACAGACCAATAACCTGTTTACCAACAATTTATAAAATATTAACTTCGTCAATCACATTGAAAATCAATGTCCATATTGAACGCCACAACATAATTGCTGAAGAACAAAAGGGGTGCAGACGAGGCCACATGGGATGTAAGGAACAACTAGTTATTGACTCCACCATTCACAAACATGCCAGCACTAGAAACAGAAATCTACATTGCACTTACATTGACTACCAAAAGGCGTTTGACAGTATTCCACATTCTTGGCTTTTGAAAGTTCTCCAGATTTATAAAATTAACCCTGAAATAGTTAATTTCCTAAGAAGAATCATGACACAATGGAAAACTACTCTGCAATTATATTCAAATAAAGATGTTATAACTACCCGACAGATATCCATTAGAAAAGGAATTTACCAAGGTGATTCCTTGAGTCCAATGTGGTTTTGTCTTGCTCTAAATCCACTATCCCATCTTCTTCATCGCACAAGTTTAGGATATAGATTCAAAAATAATTCAGAAAATACTACTGTTTCACACCTTATATACATGGACGACATTAAATTATATGCCAAAAATAAAAAAGACATGAAAATTCTGCTCGAAACCACAGCTCAGTTTAGTTCAGATATTAATATGAAATTTGGAATAGAGAAATGCAAAACCCTTCATATAATAAGAGGTAAAGTTCAGTCAGGGGATTATGAAATAGGTAATACAGACTTAATAACAGCATTAAAATCGACAGATATGTATAAATACTTAGGATACAAACAGTTAAAAGGAATAGACCACACTGCCATCAAAAACTCTCTGGTAACAGAATATAAAACTAGATTAAATTCATTATGCAAAACACAGTTATATGGAAAAAATCTAATTAAAGCCATCAATACCTTTGCTATTCCGATACTTACTTACTCATTCGGAGTAATTAAATGGACAAAAACTGATATTTATTTTTATTTATTCGTATGGCATTTTATCTTCACCAAGTTGCTTACAATAACATGCAAGTTTACTCTTATAACTACAAGCGAATATCTAAGTTCTTCACCCATTGGGCTGCGTCAGCATCAGGAGAAAGCAAACTCAGAGAGTCTCCAGGGAATCTTCGGTTGGGACAGTCTTTAATGATGTGTTGGATAGTCTGAACGGGCGCACCACAGTCGCAAGCCGGGGAAGGCCGCCATCCGCACTTAAACATGTAATCCCCGCACAGTCCATGGCCAGTGCGGAGCCTATTCAATTGGCACCATTCCCTCCTAGGGCCTTCAAAGCCGAACTGCTTCCGAGTCGGGTCATAGTCCAACGCAGCAGCATAAGGAGGGTTTGCCTTCCACTCCTCAATCCATTTTTCCTTAATATTGAAAGGCTTCGCCATTAAGGCATGCGCTGTTTGATAAGGCGGACTGCGCGACTTTAAACGATGGCTAGGAGGACACATAAATTCCTGGTGGACTGGGAGTTCTGGTTGTTAGCTATTTTCTGAGCCTCTCTAAGTAATGCCTGATGTCTTCTTAGATGCGGTGGAGGAATGTGGCTAAGCGTTGGTAACCATTGTACAGGGGTTGACTGAATAGTGCCCGATATGCAACGCATAGTTTTGCGTAGCTGCACATCAACCTTCCCAGTATGAGCGCTGTTAAGCCAAACAGGAGCGCAATATTCTCCCGCAGAGTACACTAGGCTCAGCCCAAAAATGGGGGATGGAGTTACTCACGTCCGCAGGATCTGCCTCCCGTACCTGCACGTATCCCCCGGGTGGCGCTAAACGAGTAACAAACTTTTGGCTGCTGTACCTGTTGTAATTACAACCAACCTCACAGCACGTTAACCGAGTCGCTGATTGATGAAATGATACCTATATACGAAATGCAAGCAAATAAATCGAATATGTCCAGAAGCCGCTCCTCCGAACCATTAAAAATTAATATTGGGCCGAATTTACGAATATGTCAGCTGAATATCGAAGGCATCAGTCTGGCTAAGTGCGAAGTTCTGCACAAAATTTG
>PQWD01000538.1:0-33811 GCA_019425675.1 Leucinodes orbonalis
GGTCAAGAGGGCTATATGACCATCTGCGGCTAACAGCAGTCTTCAGTTTAGTAATTAACAAAACTAATAAAAAAAAAGTGTCGAATTCTTCTGAGTTGTGTCATAATTTTAAATAAGAATTTTAATATGACTAGTGATGCTTCATTAAACTATATTGCTTTCATGTGTTAACTGATAGATAAGTTGCTTGATATCATCAGTACTACATTGAGACGTCTCTCACCCACTCAACGAGAAGGGCCCAGACAGCATACGTCCAATCGTAACATGGTTTTGCTTTCCATACTTTGTTTCACAATTACAATTCTATATTCAATGCATACTTACAAAACGTCAAATGCAAATAACTTCTTTGAATTTCCTGCAACGGCGTATTTGGAAGTGTCGAATACTAAATCCCTTCGTTACTTTGTTTTCAGACTTTTCATCTAAAAAGAACTCTTAACAATTGTTTTCCGGCATCTGTTTCATCCAGTTTTCTCTAGAGCGTTTTATTGTGCGAAATAACCGATTCACACTGCCTAACGCCTCGTTTACTATAACGTAATTGGATTCAAGGCTTTTGTTTTGTGGTCCATTCACTGAGTCTATTTAATTTCAGAGTACAGCTACTTCACAATTTTGGTTTTGTGTAAGAAGTCGACTTTGCTTTGAATTCGTTCAAGAGTGGATTAATTTATCATAATTTATCTCTTCTGCTTGAATACCTAAAAAAAAAACAAAGCATTAGTTTAAATACTTAAGTTTTGTTAAAGGTATAGTTGTGTTTTGCTAAACATAAAGGAATTCATAGTCTGCTTTGCCCTACAGGAAAATAATAAAGCGGGTAATTTGTTAATAAAGCAGGTGTTTTGTTCTGATGAAATCGGAACATACAGTGGATAGCTTATTTCTGGTTTTAAACATAACTTTAATCTTTTTCAATTAGCGTATAGTGACGACAAATTGGAATACAAGGCTTCCCACTGCTGTTCTTCTTCTGCAATAAGAAAGCACTGAAAAAATAAAATTTAAACAGGTCAGCGCTCGCTCATTACTTTTTGAATAAATATTATCTCTCTCTTCAATCTATCATAGTCTACTGCTGGACATAGGTCTCCCCTATTTTGCGCCAGATATCTTGGTCACTTATATCATCAGCATTGTAATATTACATGCTAAACAACTGATAAATAAACCTATATATTTTTTTGTAAAAACATACATACTCGTATAAGTGGTCGTACGTAGCACGGGTGGAAACTCACAAACCAGGAGCAATTACAGTGAAGTCTATTGCCTGCGCGCGAGCTACGTTCGAGCAGATAACATCCATAGGACACTCCAGACCATTAAAACAGACATGTTCACGTACACTAAAGTGTGTACTGCCCGGGGATCGAACATCTAAACCATAACACCACATGTGTCGTCATATACTCCTATTAATCTTAATATGTACCTACTGATATCCAACCTGCCTGCCTACTATGGACATGCAAAACCCTACATCATTGAAGAATAAGACTTACATACCGTAGGCGGTCATGAATTATTATAACATGATGACCCATTTGGTGTTGCGGTTGAGACGTCGGCTGCAACACCAAGGGTTCCGGGTTCGATTCCGGTGCTAGTACAAATAATTTGTGTGTTATGAACATGTCCTGTTTGTAATGGTCTGGGTGTTTTCTATGTATAATATGTATGTATATTTAAAAAAAATATATACGTATGTTTATCCGTTGTTTAGTACCCATAATACAGGCTTCACGCTTAAATGGCGGGCGCAGGCTAGATGGCGCTGTGTGAATGTCAGTGGATATTTATTTATTTATTATTATAACATGTGAAATTATAAGCATTTCTAGAAACAAATCACCGTACAAATACAACAGACGACATATTTACAAAGGGTAAACTTTGAATTAGTTTTACACGTGTACATAAATGAGACACGATGAAATTAACTAAAACTTTATATTAGTACACGAAGTTTCGACTGTATAGAGGTAAGAGTGAGAGCAAGCAAATATAACAAATAGAGACGGATTTCGTTAAAGTTAAAATTAGTACAACTTCAAATGAAATACGACGACGTGTATAAATATTAAACACTCCAATAACATGAATAGAGATGAATTCAGAAACTTTAAGTATATAGTGTGTCAACCTTTCTTATACAGACTTACTAAAGCGTCACAAAACGTATTATATTATTATTTGTCGTCATCACACAACTTCTATTAAATTATAACATAAAAAATACATTTGCGATATTTTGACGGCCCATTTGGTGTTACGGTTGAGACGTCGGCTGCAACCCCAAGGGTTCCAGGTTCGATCCCGGGCAGTACAAACATTTGTGTGCATGAACATGTCTGTTTGTAATGGTCTGGGTGTGCTCTATGTATAATATGTATGTATTTACAAAAAAAAGTATATAAGTATGTTTATCAGTTGTTTAGTACCCATAATACAGGCTTCACGCATAACTTGGGGCTAGATGGCGCTGTGTGAATGTCAGTGAATATTTATTATTATTATTCAAATTTTGTTGAAAATAAATATTAAAAAAATACCACCGAAGACGGATGAAACTATCAGACAATGTGGTATTTATTTATTATTTGTAGCTCTGAATAGGGGTGACAAAACTTTAATCTGCCATACCAAAGGCTTACGTCATTAATAGCTTATATAACGATTAGCAAGAAGGTTCGATAACCTTCACAACAAAGTTTAATTGTCTTTATCGCTGGAATCCTATGATTACTCTCTGTCTAGATCAATTATAATAAAAATACGAATACATAATTTTTGGAATGCGAAAAAATGATTAACTATAAAATTGAGTAATTTATAGTTAAATAAATTTAAGTTAAAACAAATATATTTTTTGGTTATTTTGGGATCATTTACTTTGAGAAGTTCTGGACCCGCCACGGTCTGGTCTCTTTTTACGCAGGAGTTTGTTTTGAGACCTAGGTGAGAAATAGGTTTTGGGAAAGCTTCTACAATAAATCATATTTTTTCAATATAATTAAGGGAACAGAGTGACTAGGTTTTGCACCAAAAATAATAAAGAAAACTAAAAAATTGATAGAAGAAACAAAGGCATTTTTAATTTAATGAAAATAAAGACCGATACATTTCAATTGCATACAAATTGTGAATAGACTTGCATACACCTTATCAATGTCTTTGGTTCCCTAATAACATTCACGAATATCCCAACTATTCGGGATCTCATTTATATTGAATACGGTGGCTTAATCACAACTCTGGAAACCCGAAACAAATCAATTTCAATTTATCTAGTTACAAGAACGGCGAGGCTCCCTTGAATAATACTTAAATAGATGTGATTAATAATAATAAGGAATAAGAATCCTTCGCAAAATACTTTACTTTATATCATCATCATCTGTTTTTTTTGCTGATTGGGGAAATTCTCGACTTCCGCGCCAAAAGATTGAGGCATCGGCGCAGATATGTGAGATTAATTCGCCATGGTGGCACTCTGTGAAAATGAGAGACGACGAATTCCGACCCGCCCATGGGTCGGGCTCCCCGAGTTCGCTTTTAACAATCACCGGGGTATATATCATCATCATCTGCCCATCTCATTACAAGGCCTTGTATGCCCATTTGGGAATTTAAGAATAACTATAAAGACTATACATTCAGCTCTTTAGACATGATGAAGTAACGAAAGATACACTCACAAAGTTTGTTTAATTTGTTTAATAATTTATAAATGAATTTGTCCTTCTCAGCATTCAGGCATTTAAAGAATACAGGCATTAAGGAAAGCGCACCAAAAAAGTAAAATCAAATCTGTGATGTAACGACGTCGTACGGGAAAGCCTTAGTTACTTCAAATCAGAATATCAAGTCATTTCGTATTCCGAGTTGATACATGCAGAATTTTCCGCTTCATTTGTTGAAGTAAGAACAGGGGTACATCCATTAAGATGTTCAAGAAACAATTTGGCACAGTTCAGCTCTGCTCTGATACCAAAATTTCATGTACCGGTGAGGCATTTACACATAAACCTTAACTCGAAGAGCTTTAGGTTCAATATCGCTATGTCTGACGAAAATATACGACTGGATCGAATTGTGAAATGAGGGCAAAGGGTGTCACCGGTTCCGGAGATATTTGCAATTGGTGATTCCGTTTGATATTTAAAATCACAGGTACGGTAACTGTGATTGAAGATTCTTTGGTTTTTAATATTGTTAGATTATTAGGTTTGTTCAATTGATCTATTGTATAATACCCATTGCTGCACTAAGCCCCCCCCCCTGTGTATGACTCTTCATAAACTTGAGTAGATCAGTATTTATCAGGTTTTAGATAGTTAAGTATATCAAGTAACTGAATGCCAAAGATGTTCCCGATTTTGTGTCATTTCCTTCTTTAACTTTCCTCATTCAGCCTTTGGCAACAACCTTCCAAAATTCCTAGATCCGTCAGGCTATAAGGCGCCCTACAAAATGCTTGCCCAGAAGCAGCATTCACTCTAGGACTTGTCTAGTTAAAGAGCCATCAACCCTGCGATATACGTGACCAGCCCTTATGATCATAACATGCAGATTCGGCGAGCTATGTCGATAACTCTAGTTTTCACATAGTATTTACTTTGTTTTTTCTTTCTTTGTATTTATTATTAAGTGAATGTGATAACGATTTGATGATAAGCGAGACGCCCATGACTGCAGATAGTAATTATTCTCCGATATCAGAGATCCAAGCCAACGTCAACAAAGAGACGACAGATGTTTGGTCTCATACTCGTATATACTAATGATAAGCTACAGCCTTCTGGAAAAGACAATGTATTTTTACCTAGGCAATTAATTATCGAGCCTTCTTAGTAAAATAATATCTATTTCTTCAATGTAACAGAATAAATTAAAATATTCTATTCTATACCTTAGTACTTTTTCATGGTAAAAGTAATTTTACTCCTAATGTAGATAAATTTCAAAGTGAAATTAGTTTTGAAAATATACGGAATAAAAAAAGAAACAGAAAAACAACGATTACACCTTTAACCAACACAACCTGTTACTAAAAATCACAGTCACCCAATCTTTCGCGTCTGGAGATTCCGCGGTGTGTGTTTTAAACTAATTACCGAGGAGCGGTTTGCTCGCAGAACCGCGCATTTGTTTTGTGGCAGCCTTGTGTGGGGTGAACGACGTCACAAGTGTAAGCACAATATTGAAGCACCTCTCACGATCTGTTGACTAAACAACTTACAAGGGATTACGTGAGAACAAAATTATGTAAATGAACTCAGATTTTAGACTTTGGATGGAAATATTTTGAACGTTTTAGGTTATTGATTGATACGACCTTGTTTTACGAGCCGCATCTGATTTTTTTAAATTTTATGTTATAACAAATCACAAGACAAAGAAATGCTATGTTACTCGTATTTTAATTCATTTATAGCTTCAATATTCTTCTGTAAGACAGAATGTGTTATTTGTCGTCAAATAAATGTTTTCTATTCTATTCAATATTAAATTGATGAGGTGTAGAGCGTCTGTGGCTCAATGGTGTGGACTTTTACCCTCCTACCGGGAGGGCTAAGGTTCAAATCCTGCCACGTACCAATGTATTTTCGAATTTTCGAAATTACATGCACATTATCCACGCTCTTACGGGGAAGGAAAAACATCGTGAGGAAAACTGCGCACGCCTAGGAAGAGATTCAAAGGTTGTAAGTGAAGTCGTCCAACCCGCACCGTGCCCGCGTGGACGACTAAGGCCTAAAACATCCACAGGTCGGCTTTTGCCCCTCAGTGGGGACGTTTAACCTGATTGTTGATGATGATAAGATGTTGATACAGCTTCTTATAAAAGTCAGGCTCTCAATGATGATACAGGAATATATTAGCAAACAAAATCTATCAATAACGTAAATCTAACCACTTAAAATATCACCATCTAATCCGGCTAATGATGTGCAACGTAATCAGTGCATGTATTCACGGAATGCAATCTCTACGCATACGCTTGGTAAAGCGATTATCGGATATTCAAACTAATGCAGGACTTTGCTGCTGATTAAATTGACTTTTATGTTTTCACATTGCATTCGAGAACATACTATAAAAACATAATTAGTGAATCCTTAAAGTTAGGCATTTAATTGAGGCCGTATTTTATTTGAACGATTTTAACATTGAACGCAAATCTTGTAATCTCAAATTGAATGACGTTTTCTTAACATTAAGCTTTGACGTAGCGCAAGCAAGGAAAGCTGTGTTTGACATGTTTTTATTAGTTTCACTTGTATGTACGTATGACTCAAGGGATTATTAAATTTGATTTTAATGTCCGATTCAGCTCAAAGGCATATCTATTTATTTATTTAAGGCTTACAAAACAAGATACAGTCAAATACAGTCTTTAGTTTCATCAATAAAATATACATCCTAGACTGCAACTCTAAACATGTGGGCACAGATTGTACCAAATTAGCTGTAATGAGAGGTTAGTGTATAATAATACTTAATATCTATGTACCTTAGCACGTAATGTTAGTGAGAAACATTAATAAGAAAGTGTAATGAAAAATCAGCTATAGTCCTGGATTGAAAGAATGTCCAGGACTTTATTACGAAAACCATGCAATTTACAAGCGAAAATGTCCAAAGAAGAGTGCTCAGAGATTTATTCATCATTCATATCATGTATTCTTTATGACAATGCATTAGAATACTATCCAGCTGATCTGATGGTGCATCTCAAAAGTATTCAAAACAATAAATAAAATATGCGACTGACACCATATCATTTTTGTATTGATTGGAACTGCAGGAACTTTGCAAGTGTAAATGTTGTATGTGAGCAGTTTTTTTACGAACGCGATAAATGATCCGAAATGAAAAGCACTGACCGGCTAGTGCACTAGGTTTGGGAAAAATAAATTTAAATTATTCGGTGCCTTTTATTCTTTTATTGAAGGTCAGGACAACTCAACTCCCAGTTAGTCTCAAGACCCGGCACGATACCCGATCCGTCACACCACAGGCACGTACAAACACACAATTAGAGTTTTTAAACACGCATTAGATTTTACACATAGTTCATTATTTTAAATATGTCATATTTACTATATATTTACTATATAAGTGCACTGTAGCTAGTACAATAACCGGGTATAAGAGACCGTTGTCTCGGGTGTTGAGCTCAGAACGGTATTGACGGAGAATAAAACTGTCTATCAGTTGTAATCAAGGAGCACATTCTTTGCCGCTCTGTCATGGTCAGGCGTATCACTTACCATCAAGTGAGCGTCATGATATAACTTAGTGGTTTTTTGTACGGGATTTGATATATATTATGATTATTGTAACAATTTTTATATGGTAATTATAAATAAATTACTATATTCGGTGTATAGTGTCTAGACTTTATTATACCTGGAAGGTGGTTAAAGCATCTCGTAAACTATACGACAGATATTTATTACTAACTATAGGATAATAATGCAGTAAATATTTCAAAGTATTCTTATTTTTTAGTATACAACGACACTAAAGTTGAATCAGGCCACAGACTCAGAAAAACGATATAAGGAAAATACCGACACAAAAAGAACAGACAATATCTTTTGAATTTCCAAACTGTTAGAGGATAATAATTTGACGGGAAATATCAGAATCATACTATTCTGAGTCAAATGGCAATACGATGGGTTTGTGAAACAATTGTGTCAGCTACTACACACGGTTAAAACAGACTGACGTGCAAGCTAAACCATAATATACGTTGACAGCTCGTTACAGTCCATAGCTAGACTGAGGCCTTGCTTCTATAGTAATATAGTGCAATATGGTTTGAATCATGTTGTACAACCTATAACGGCATCCGCCACATGTAATCCATACAAAGATTAGACATTCCAAAAAGAGTCTTTGTGCCATTATTTTTGGCCCTACGCATGCCTTGGTGTAAAATTGTGATTCACACAATTTTAATACTAGGAATAAAAACAAACTTGCTGTTCCGGACTTGAGACTACATAAAATAGGTAAATCTTTTATAGGAAGATGTATAAAGTTTTTCAATAAGGTACCGCAAAATATTGTAGAGTTGCCCTTTGATATGTTTAAAGTTAGAATCAAAGAACACCTTTCTAAAAAAGGGTATTACACTATTGACGAATACTTATGTGATAAAAATCCGTGGTCTTAAACTGCTCAGCTATTTCAGTGTTTATGATATATTGTTACATTAAGGAATTGTTTTTTAAAAAAGGCTACACTGTTGAGTTTACTTGAATGCTTCTTTCTCAACAGGCCAAACCACTGAAGCGCTTTTTTTTTTCAAAGCATCAAAACTTCTATTTTTAGTTTAGTATTTTAACCGTTTTTTATTATATTTTTGTATATTTCTTGACGTTCATAAGTGCTTTTTGTAAGCCTAATTTGAAATAAATGTTTTTGACTTTGACTTTGACTTTTGGTCGTCAAACAAATAATGAAGCGTTTGTATCTCCCTAAGATATAGTAAGCGTAGCACGCTAATCCTAAATCTATGGTATCTCCACACTCGGCGGCCGTGGCTTCAATTATACTAACTTACTTGACATCACGACAATTTTAAATTCACCCACAAATTTGGTATTCTTGTACAACTTCAATGTTATTAGTTTAAAATGGTAATTATATAGTGGAAAGAATTATCTAGTGGTGATACCAATTAAAATCCTTCCAAAAACAGAACGAATGAGTGCAAATTTTTTTCGTCACCAGAGTCAACAGGTGTTAGGTCTCTTATACCCGGTTATTTCACTAGCTACAGTGCCCTGATCCTGAAACACAAAAGTGCACTTCTGTTTCACACTTTATTTGGCAGTGCGGTGGTACCTACCTAGACGACTCAGTATCTAGTCTACCACCTAGTAAAATATATTTAAAGCTTTCCAACCTCTGGATCATGTATGTACAGACGTAATAACACCACATCGTGTAACAGTTGTTAGCTATATTGCGGTGCCGTGACCTGCCGACATAAAGACCCGGGAAACGCGAATTTTGATATTGAGCTATGCAAAACTATCCGTAATGGCGTTTTTGTTGATGCACGTTATTGTGTTTGGATTTGATATGGGATGGCTTGAAAGTATATCAGTGCAATTTTCCTCAAAAAAGTCCTGGCAGGGTCGCCAACTAAGTATTCGGTGTGCACTCCGAGTATATTGTATATCTCAAATAACTTACAACTACGCTTATATACTAACCTATTTCTATGTGTGAGGGAGGTTGCTTACACACACTACAAAGGTAAGTAATAAGTATACAGCAAGGTTAATATTAAAATTTATATTTTTACACATGTATTATATTTATAGCCTATCTAACATGTATTTTCAACCAAGTTTTACTAACATCATTATTTGAACCATATAAGATGTAAAGCAATAAATCAAAATTGACAAGGAGTTTATTCAATTTTGCGAGAGCATAATTATGCGTATGTGTGTGCGGATGCGTGTGTATTTGTGCGTGTATATGTAGAAACATATGTTCAGAATGAAACACAATTCGTACCAATACTTGTTTTATTCCAATTACGTTTAATTGAGGTATTCCTCTTGGTGGCTCAGCAATGCATCCCCGACTTTTTCCTCCGATCTGTGTCCTATTTCTCGCCATCATTTTATATGTAGACACTATCTGACAATTTCATAGGTGGCGCCAATATACGAAGGTCATGAAAATAATATAATAGGGCATTTTAGGGCATATACTGTATGTAGTATTATTTGTTTATTTTTAAATTGTATCCACATCCACTCATTGCATGTCGTGTTCACTATATATAGAATGAATGTTAAATTATATATTTAAGGAATAATTGTACACCTTTGCACATTACATTCCGTTTGTGAACCAAATAAAAAATAATAATTTTAATAACTAGGCAATGACAATGATTGCTAACAGTATGCATCTTGACATGTTACTTTAACTGGGTTAATATTTAAATGCTTTGAAAGATCACCCTAACCCTCTTCATAATTTAAGATTAACTGAACACTCTCCCTTATAAGTTAACGTAGGGACAAACTCAATAATATATTATGAAAAGATTACACCAATATAACACAACAGACAACCGTCAATGCATTTGCTGCATTTTAATTTAATGAAACAATTATTTTGCCGCATTTTGTGTAATCACAAACCGAACTGAACATTAAATATTTACTGCGTCCATAATGCAATCAGGCACCTTAAATAAAGGATTTCATTATTTTCAACTGTGCAGCTTAATGCTTGACAACATTGATAGTATACAGGGTGACTTTCATTTTACATATTTATTTCAACAGGTCCACTGTCAACACACGACATATGATCTGAAGAATAAAAGGACTACCAGTCCACAGACTATAATAGTTATAATTTATAAAAAAAATATTGCTGCCCGTAACAAAAAATGACACATTTAATATGTATAATGATCTAAGAAGGACAACAATAAGAAACAGTTTATCTTGCTACCAGACAGTACTGGTTTTCAAACAACTTTCAGGCTGTTTTTATCAGAAGACGTGGAAGAAGATCTTTACAAATATATGCACGTATCACGGTTTTATTTAAGCATTTATTTAAACCCATTAGATACCAATTTTTACCAAAACATAACTGGGCTTATGAGCTGGTTTTCACTTATTAATCTGGACAGTGAACCGGTTAATATAAAAAAATCACCTTATTTATTTAATACATAGTTTTCAGTAAAACTTTATAGACTTTATGTGGATATAAAGAAACGATAGTTCCAACAAAGCCAAAGGTTATCATTGGTCGATGATAGTGAGGAAGACCATGTTTAAGAACTTATATTTATGCTGATATGCAAATTCGTTTTAACTTTAAGCTAAGCGCACGGTGCTTGAAATAATATTTTCAGTTGTCCAACCGATCGCCAGTTATTGCGTTATCTGTTAAACTAGCATGATATTAAGCCGAACTCTTTCCGCTACTCCCTCGACATCTCAATGGTTGAATTATATTATTTCAATTATAAGAATAATGAGGAATAGAATTCAAGCAAATACAAAAATTTTATGGGCATACCCTATATAAAAGGATATTTAAATGTATACTTGCATTTCATAATGGGAAGCGTTTTCGTCAATTATGCACGTAGCTGTAGCAGCATTATGCAGAATCACGGGACATGACAGCGTGATAAGGGCCAGCGCTTAGTGAGCCAGCTGAAATTTAATATTATATTATCTTAAAAAAAAGTCAGTGTCTTAAAATTTTTGGCAAATCCATGTTTACATAGTACTATCATATTTCATTAATTAAAAAAATCGTAGTCAGTCCCCCGCTGAATGTTTCTGCGTTCAAATTCGTTAGTACTCAAGGTAATAAATAATTGTCCACATACATTCACACAGCTCAATCCAGTCCCATATTAAGCGAGGAGCTTGTAGTTAGGGAATTAAATAACTGATAATCATATTTATGTAAATTTTATTTTTGTAGCTACATAGAGATACCCAGACAATAATAACTTCATTTGTCATTAATAAATAGGTTTCTCGGGCCTAAATTGAATAAATATATAATAATACTTTGACTTTACTTATTTCCTAAGTTTTAATAATAATAACACATGAACCACTCGCTCGCTTTGCTCATATTAATATCGCTCTTTCACCACTTGCAAGAATAAACACAATGACACTCCTATCAAAATAAAGTTGACTTGTCCCATTGTGTATCGGCGTTGATAATTTCAGTCCATTTAGACCCAAGGAACTATATAGATAGCGCTTCTGAGCCACGTCTATAAGTTGTTTTCTAGAGTTGTAGCGAACCGTCTCGCCATAAGACTCGACAAATCCCAACCACCGGAGCAGGCTGGGTTTCGAAAAGGCTACAGCACCGTGGACCACATCCATACTGTTCGGCAGCTTATACAGAAGACCGAAGAGTATAACCAGCCGCTGTGTATGGCATTTGTGGACTACGAGAAAGCCTTCGACTCCATCGAAACCTGGGCTATTCTGGAGGCTCTGCAGCGATGCGGTATCGACTGGCGATATATCGAGGTGATGAAGTGTCTCTCCAACGCAGCGACGATGACCGTTCAGATCGAAACCAGCGGACAAGACCCATCCAATTGCGTCGTGGTGTGAGACAGGGGGATGTTATATCCCCGAAACTGTTCACAAACGCATTGGAGGATGTCTTCAAGACCCTGGACTGGTCTGAACGAGGCGTCAACGTCAATGGAGAGTTTATTTCTCATCTTCGTTTAGCTGACGATATCGTCATCGTGGCAGAGTCATCGGAGGAGCTTGCGGAGATGCTGAACAGCCTTAATGAATCTTCCCGACGAGTTGGGCTTGGTATGAATTTGAACAAGACGAAAGTCATGTTCAACAGTCGTGTCATGCCACAACCGATATGCGTCGATGGCGTCCGTCTCGAGGTTGTGCAGGAGTATATCTACCTGGGCCAAACCATCCAACTTGGCCGGCATAACTTCGAGAAGGAGGCTAGTAGGAGGATTCAGTTGGGCTGGGCGGCATTCGGTAAGCTACGTCATGTCCTAACGTCAACTATTCCGCAATGCTTAAAGACAAAAGTCTTTGAGCAATGCGTCCTACCCGTGCTTACATACGCAGCTGAGACATGACTGCGGGATTAGTTCATAAGTTCAAAGTTACTCAACGCGCAATGGAGCGAGCTATGCTTGGAGTCTCTCTTGAGGATAAGATCAGAAATGATTTAATCCGTAAGAGAACTAAAGTTACCGACATAGCCCGCCGGATCAGCAAGTTGAAGTGGCAGTGGGCTGGTCACGTATGTCGCAGAACCGATGGCCGTTGGAGCAGACGAGTTCTGGAGTGGAGACCGCGTCTTGGCAAGCGTAGCGTAGGACGCCCTCCGGCCCGACGTCTTGCGAAAGGTCGCTGGTGGAAGCTGGGTGAGAAAAGCGGAGGACCGGGATGTCTGGCGCAAAATGGGGGAGACCTATGTCCAGCAGTGGACTGCAATAGGTTGAAGAGAGAGACTCAAGGAGTGCTTGGTGACCTACTGACGTCATCACTATGGGGATAATGGTCAAAATGCCTAAACAGTGGAAGCAGGCTTGGCCTATCTGTAAACCGGATGGCTGATAAAATTATTTTAAGCGGATTAGGTACAAAAATACGTCAATCGCTCGCTCGCTTCGCTCATATCAATATCATATCCGCTCCGCTCGCAATCTAGAATAGAAACAATGATATTCGCATTCCAAATAACGTTGGCTCGTCCCATTGTGGATTCGCGCTGATGATTTCAATATGCATGTTACTGCGCTTTTTATAAAGCGTTTTGGCTTGTAGCTTGTTAATTTTATAGGTGCTGAATTTTATGAAAAAATTGGATGCCCGATTTTAAAAATCTTAAATGAAAAAGGCACTCAAGAAATCCATAAAACAGAAAAAAAAAACAATAGTATTTTGAATCCTAGCGATCAAATGTTTAATTTGGGTTGGATCACTCCACTCGCTCGTTGGATCACACCTATCGCAGCCCACTACTAGACATAAAGTCTTAGTCATTATGTTTACCCCAGATATTCTGGTTTTCAACCAGGTAACTTAAGGCCTAAATCCCTTTTGTTTTATTTTTTTAACCTTTCCTTTTCAGATTCGGCAATGCAGTCGTTGCTGACTGTATTTTAATTCGTTAAATTGCATTTCAAACAAATTATTGAATTACAAAAGTTTATTAGTTAAAAAAAACATAAGTGAATAAACTGATGAAATCGTTGCATTATGGTATATACCAAGAGCATTTATACGCCTTATTCAAATATAGATACGAGAATTCAATAACTATTGAACTATTGGTACAATTTGTCATTTCCGTAAAGTACTGATATTGGAACAGTTGTCCTCCAAACTTGACCGATTACCATCATTAATATGCGATTAGATCATTCGTGTGAATGATTTACGACCCTTACCACCTATCACCCACTTGTTTTGATACAATTGATATTACGAGAATAGTAAAGTATAAAGTACCTATATATAACTTTATTCTAGAGCGTCAGTGGCTCAGTGGTGTGGACTGTCGCCTTCCTACCGGGAGGGCTGAGGTTCAAATCCCGACACGTACCAATGTATTTTCGAATTTTCGAAAATATATGTACGTTGTCCGACGCTCTTACGGTGAAGGAAAACATCGTGAGGAAACCTTCATGCACGCCTGCGAAGAGATTCGAAGGTTGTGTGTGAAGTCGTCCAATCCGCACTGGGCCCGCGTGGACGACTAAGGCCTAATCACCCTATACGGGTAGGCTCGTGCCCCTCGGTGGGGACGTTTAATGATCTGATGATGATATAACTTTATTCTATAGTTAACAATGAAAGCATACTAGTGTTAATGAAGCATACTAGTCATATTATAAATATTTTATTTAAAATTATGTGACACAACTGATCGAATTTCGACACTTTTTTGTTATTAGCGTTGTTGTTATTCTAACTGAAGACTGCTGTTAGCCGCAGATGGTCATATAGCTCCTCTTGACAAAAGCCAATCACAGAAGGCGCTTAGTCTATAGTATTTCTTATATTATTTCATTCCACTATTGGTTTTAACGCCATTAGAACCCGATAGAATTGGTAGAAGGGACATCGTTAGCCCAGCACGTGTTCATCTATTTTGTATAGTTCATTATAATAAATACGTAATAACAGACATTCGACGACACTTCCACGTGGAAAATGGTCGGTACTGTTCCGGTTTTATATTTTTATGTTGCCTTTTGTGTCATTTAGTGTAATGGTTGAGACGTCGGCTAATATAACAAAGGTTCCGGGTTCAATCACCAGGCAATACAAACATTTGTGTACATGAACATGCCTGTTTGTTTTGGTCTAGGTGTTTCTATGTGTAATATGTATGTATTTACAAAAAAAATATAGAAGTAAATATAAAATGTTTATCCGTTGTTTAGTACCTATCCATATTACAAGCTAATGCTTAGATTGGGGCTAGTTGACGTTGTGTGAATGTCAGTGGATATATATTTTTTTATCAATGGTTGAGACGTCGGCTATTACATTAAGGGTTCCGGGTTCGATCACCGGGCAGTACAAACATTTGTGTGCATGAACATGCCTGTTTGTATTGGTTTGGGTTTTTATGTATAATATGTATGTATTTACAAAAAAAATATATATGTGTATTTATCAGTTTTGGTCACCATATTACAGTCTAAAATTCTTAGGTTGGGGGCTAAATGGCGCTGTGTGAACGTTGAAGAATATTTATTATTATTATTTGTTGACCTATATTACCTGTATGACACGCCACTTCACCTGTACAGGCACTGTAGCTAGTGAAATTACCGGTATAAGACCTAACATCTGTTGTCTCGGGTGACGGGCGCAGTGCGGCGTTGATGGGGGATAATAACTGTCTATCAATTGTTGGTACTTTAATGCCGCTCTGTCATGGTCTGGCGTATCACTTACCATAAAAAAAACAGATTATAAAACCAAAAGTAGTTGTCTCAAAGCTTAGGTATTATCCATATATTAAGAGGTTGTGGTGTGGACTGTTGCCCTGATCTGAACAATGCAGGTTCAAATCCCGCACGAGTACGTGTACGTTTATCCGACGTTATTACGGTGAAGTAAAAAATCGCGGCATCGTGAGGAACGCCTATGAAGAAGTTTAAAGGTTATAGTCGGCCAAATGCGCACTGGGTTCACGTGGACGACTAAGGCCTATACATCCACCCTATATGGGAAGGCTCGTACCCCTCGGTGGGGACGTATATTTATGAGCTTATGATGAAGAAATGCAGTTGAGTTTCGCCAGCAATATATGTCAGGCATTTGTTTTGCCTGCAAGACCTGAGAGTTAGGCAGATTTATTTGTGTGCTTTAAATGGTTTCATACAGTGCAATAATAAAGTGGAGATGCCTCAACTTGGGACTAGCTGGCGTTGTGTGAATGTCAGTGGATATTTAATTATTATTATTAAACCTAGAAGCGAATTTATAATTGAAAATAATGGTACTCCATTCATTTTTATAGCAAAACTTTATTACGAAACAAACGGATTACTCAACGAAGCCGGCCTACGGTTCTAATGTCGCAATTATTGTTACGCCCATCTCACATTCCGTGCACTGAATCCATAATATCTTCGAAATTTCATTTGTGAGTATCACTGACGGTACAAAAACTAATTTCGTTCGAACTACACTGCGCGATTTCGCCGAATACAAACAACGACTTCAAACTGTCGGATATCAATTTTGTGGGCAAATTGATTGGCTTTGTTAAGGTTTTAATGTCTTTTCGCTGTTCAAACGCCTTTGAAGGCTATTTCACGCGGTTTGCGGTTTGGTTTGTTTTAAGGTAGGAACTGGCTATAGAACGTGTTAGATAGTAACGCGAGTTTTTACGAGTAAGTACTTTAAAGAAGATCCTAAACTTATTATGTAATTTTCTGTTTTCCTCGTCCAGTCTTTATCAGCGACTAACACTTTTACTATCTAAAAGTTGTCAAATTGATTACAAAAATATAATTGAATCGCGGCAGAAATAAATAACAAAACCAAAGCTCAGAGATATAGGCGTTTTTGTTTTTTTCTCCGAACGAGAAAGAAGAACAAGTCTCAAAAAATATTGCGAAAACGGTACAGTAAAAGTCACTTCATGTCATTCTCATCGTCCTTGTCATTGATTTAGAAATACCTGTATTTACCTTTTTTAATTGTTTTTCTTTATATACCTACATACAATGATGCAAAAAAGTATGGATTCGTGATATGCTCACAAAACAATTGAAAAAAGTGTTCCGAATACAGTGACAGCACACATACACATATTTCGAACACATTTACCTAAACAAAAGAGTACAAACTATACTCTTTTCGGCGGTTGGTTTTTGAGGCACGTATGACGTAGCTACCTTTATATATACAGAATTTCATTGCCTACATACGCCCATATGGACGTAAGGCATTATAAACATCATCTAAGGCGTGAGGAACCATCCTGTATTAGAATTTATATAGCGTTATTAGCATTGCAGTGGCTCGTTTGGTTCAACTAAATTGAGCAAATAAAGGTTTTAAAATTTATCCAAAGAGTCCTTACTTGGCCAAAGTATCAGAAGTGATGATGCGATTAGTTACTCAATTAATCATAACTTTGGCGTGTTTTCCAAGACAGAAAAACTTATTCTTTTTAGATATTTAGAAGACTGCAATGTCCTATCAAAGCTGGGAAAAGTCGCACAAAATGTCTTTTACTAAGCGGTATCCCAAGGATTTTAAATCTACAACACCCGAACCACGCAGTAGTCTAAACTTAACCCTGAGATCACTAAACCATAGAAGCATTCTGAAGGATGCATGCAGGCAGATCAGCAGTAAACAAAAGTTGATTACAGGCCTTTTCCAATGTGCACCAACATATTGAAGCGCAATCTTATGCGCAATAATCTTCTGTTAACAGTGCTTCAGTGATTCATCATCATTACAGCCTAAAATGTCCACTTCTGACCGAAGGTCTCCTAAGTGGTGGACCGACCCTTGCAGTTGAAATCCGTCTGCTATCCGCAAACTTAACCAGGCCATCAATCCATCAAGTTGATTAATAATTCTACACGAACCATGCACGACGGCACGAAAAACAATTGCAAGCCGATCAAAAAATCTTCGAGTTCCCATATTTTATTTAACGATAAAGTCGTGCTCGAAAAAGTCAAGCTCCCATATTTTTTCCGTCGATAAATCTCAACTAAACGTACATTTCTCGGTATTGCCAAAAGCATTGCAAGTACCGGGGCATTAGGGAGATTGCGTTCGATTCAATATTGTAGTATAATACCGATGCATTCTGTTCTCAGTCGGCAGTTTTGTTTCATGTTATTACATTCGCATCGATAGAATCATAGTACGGATTTTGTCGATTTCATTCTTCGATATAGCTTTTCCAATTGGCTGAGTCACATATCGAATGGGTTTAAATGCTGCAAGTTACAGTTTGCTTCGTAAGTTCCTTGGGTTAGTTTTGGAGTATCATCTTGGAGTATAAGCACAGTCTTGTTACTGTCTGTTGTTGTTTGTATGTATTAGTAATTGTATTATAATTGCTCATACCGGGAGAAACAAACACTGCGCTGGTTTTAATTATAACAGAAGTCACTGAACTGCCAATAACCTGCGTTATAGGCCTTAAGGAACATCGGGTGTAATCCACCACTCAGGTTTAAGGCGAATTGGTATGGCTTCACAACCACCCTAAGATAATCAGGACTGATGGCTAACTTTGGTTTTTGAACTATAAATGATTACTGACCATCCTGATAGATACTTACTTTGCAAGATAGTCAACTGAATGTAGCCGATAAGCTATCAAGCCCATACGCCTGCAGGATTCATAGTTTACCTGTTAAACCCTTAAACCGCCAGAGACGCTTTGAAACGTCACAAACAACAGATTTTCAATTGTGTCTGGCGGCCTTGGCGTCAAAGGGTTAATAGACAGATGCAATCAACACAGTGTACTAGGGGCAATCAAAAAGTAATGTTAATGAGTATAATAAAACACTTTAATAAAGCACCGAACCATTCATTAAAGTCCTTGCCACTCTTTCCACTAAGTGATACGCATATGTACATCTATACCTGCGATTCATCTGCATATAATGAACTGACGTGTATTTCCGTCTCCAAAGAAACTCTTCGCGTTC
The DNA here is from genome assembly GCA_019425675.1 of Leucinodes orbonalis. Lineage (NCBI taxonomy): Eukaryota > Metazoa > Arthropoda > Insecta > Lepidoptera > Crambidae > Leucinodes > Leucinodes orbonalis. Next base: position 18,749 of record PQWD01000538.1, read on the forward strand.
AATTAACCAACACCAATCAATTCCAATACCTTTGATTACCCATACGTCAAGGCATGTCCCAGAGTGCGCTCGCGCGGCAAAGCCGAATAAGACTTTCATTTCATTCGACGTAGCATGAACCCGTTTGTGGGACATATTTAACACACCTCGGTGGTTCGCAGATTAAAATCGACTACACCTGTGTCGGCTTAAACGAGGGGAAAGAATATGAAGATCATTGTCGTTTTCTAAGGGAATGTTGTATTCTAAACATAACATTTTCTTCGATTTACCTGAAGATTGTTGTGTACTTTATTATGTAATGAGAAAAATTATAAAATCCAAAATTGAGATTTATACAGTAACATTAAAAAACAACAAATCAATAACGAAGTTTGAGTTAATTTATTTAATTTGACTCCAATTAATTAATATCCTCAGATGTTCGAACAGCGCCCCTTAAGCAGAACCTGTATTATGGTTACAAAACAACGAAATACTTAATTATTTTTTTGGAAATAAAAAATTGTACATTGAAACACACAGACCCTTGTATGGGTTCATATGCACACAAATGTTATGTACTGTAAGCGTTTCTATGTATATTATGAAGGTATGAATTTACAACAACAAAAAAATACAGTATAAAACTAAATTTATCTGTTATTTAGTACCCATAGTACAATCTCCTCGCTTTGCTTTGAGCAGATAGTATTTCGATGGGTATTTATTTAATTCAACCTCCTTTTGAAAATATACCATCATCATCTATGCATTAGTCCTGGTTACTTTCGCAACTAATGCCCGAAGCCCAAATATCACCCAGAATCATTCCATCAATCCAAAAATCTGATCATACTTTCAGTCTACGAAATTACCTGAAAGAAAACGGTACGGTTAAATCAAATGCGCTAAGCAAAAAATCCAAGGCTCACGTATCAAGACATAGTAACCATACGCCATCAATCCATTTCTTACACTACCAATTATACTCAAGGTAAAGGAATAACCTCGTATATATCACGGTGCCAGGCACAATGTTTACCCATCCAGTAATGAACCACTCACACGTCTATCTTTACAAATAAAATTTCAACTCCCGATTGATTTCTTCGGTTCGACTTTATTGTGTTATTATGAAAAATATATTAACAAAGGCAAGCGTACATGATTTGATTTATAGCTTGCGCACACCATTTATCAGGGGTATGAGACCGTATCAATACACTGTCGAATTTATATTTCAGTATACATTTTGGCGGGGAGTAGGCGAAAATATGTAAATGCATGATAGATGAAATTGGTTCAGCTGTGATGAAATTTATGCTTTTTGTCATTTATCAAAGCGAGTGACAAAGTTCTTGATTAGAAGTTGCATTGTCTGAGATAAATATGCTAGATAGATCACAATCATACCATTCATACCTTTTGTTTGGGTTTTGAGGACTTAATGAGTGGACTGCCAATCCGGGTGCAAATCGCAAGTGTCCGCTACGCTTCGTGTAGCCACAGCCGCTGTGACGTCATGCTCCTCCCGCGCATATGGCTGAGAGCCATCTGCTATCGCCAATTGTCCGCCAAAAACAAGTCATTCAGAAGAAAAATCCCGGGCGAACTAGGACTGGTCCTTACATAGATAACCAAGCCCCCTTGGAAAAGTATTTAAGTGAGTCATATTTGAAGTCTACCTATACAAATTTAAGGTCAAAGTTATAAAACTATCGCAATGGTCGGTACTAGCAAAATAGAAGGTACATTGAGCCTTGGTGCCGGCTTCTAAATCATCATCATCAGCTTATCAAACGTCCCCACCGAGGGGCACGAGCCTACCCGTATAGGGTGATTAGGCCTTAGTCGCCCACGCGGGCCAAGTGCGGATTGGACGACTTCACACACAACCTTCGAATTTCTTCGCAGGTGTGCATGAAGGTTTCCTCACGATGTTTTCCTTCACCGTAAGAGCGTCGGATAATTCGAAAACACATTGGTACGTGTCGGGATTTGAACCTCAGCCCACTCGGTAGGAAGGCGACAGTCCACATCATTGAGCCACCGACGCTCTCAATGGCTTCTAAATGACAACGATTAAATGACCCGTTGAGACGTAATCGCCTACTAGGGCTCCAGGTTCGATCTCCGGACAATACAACCACACTACAAGTTTCAAGCCTAACTTCATGACAAAGTCAATCACAAAACATTGTACAATTATATGAAAACTAGCTATCCTAATTTCCGTCACAATATTTATAAAGCAATCCGTCTGTCTTGAATCAATTATTCAATTACTACGCAGGGATTATACTTTATGGCTCATGAATATACAAGTAGACTCTATTATCCTGTCAGATCTCAATTTGATACTATTATATATTATTTTTACTCTATTGTGAATAGGGAGGTATTATAAAAGAAATGGTAGGTTTTTACAATTTTGCACTTGTGGTTAATGACAGAGTTATTTTATGCTTCATATACAGCGTTCCAATGGCATCTATATGTATATATAGATAAAATTAAAGTGTCTGTTTGTATTATTGGAATTTCCTTTTTTATTCTTCATGCATATTATGACGATCCATTTAGCGGTAGCGGTTGAGACGTTTCCATTGCACTACATGGGTCGCCAAACTCGCGAATAACAATTTAAACATTTGACGACCCATTGCGTTCGTAGAGGTCGAGACTGCTACACAAGGTTCCGGGTTCGACCCAGAGCAGTACAAAGATTTATGTGCATGAATAATGTTTTACATGCTGGGTGTTTTCTACGTAGGCACACAAATGGACACTGTACAACCAAAACTTCTGAACTTAAAGCATTTACCCACACGATGCAAATATACGAGCTCATCAAAATTTAATACGAATCGGACCACGCTCAAGTGTAACGTGCCATCAAAAGTTGCTATGTGTAATTTAATTTGTTGCTAAAATTAATTGGGCTAAGTCGGCCTACGCCATCGCTCGGCATTGAATTCAATTTTTAATCTCCAATATATAGATAGATATTTCCATATTGTTTCGCTTTTAGTATGGATAGATAGATAGCTTTTAGGATGTCATGAAGCTGTAGGACGACTAACCGCCCTTATTTCTTAAGCTTGCTATAACAAATTTAATGATAGATTTTACAACTTGTTTTACTCTTCCGAAATGCTACAGGTACATTATAATCTATCTCCTATTGGATGCCTTCTAACATACTCTTTACTAGGTGTAGACTTGTTACTGAGTCTTCTAGGTAGGTCCCACCGCAGTTCCAGATATCGCCCCGAAAAATAGGAGTATTTTGCACTTCTGTGTTTCAGAGTGAGGGCACTGTAGCTAGTAACATTATTGGGTATAAGAGACCTAACATCTGTTGTCTCGGGTGACGGGCGCAGAGCAGTGTTGGAAAAAATAATACTGTTCTTAATTTCCTTCAACATTGCTGCTGTCATGGTCAGGCGTATCACTTACCACCAGGTGAGCGAACTGACCGTCCCATTCTTGTAATACAATACAAAAATTGTTTGCTGATCTACAAACAATTTTTGTATTGCAGAAAAGAGCCATTCGTGCCATATACGGCCTTAAATCACGTGACTCACTAAGGGAATTATTTAAACAAATAAATAATTTAACATTACTGTCTCAGTACATTCTAGACTGCGTCATCTATGTACAAAAAATTACATGTACTTTCAAAAATGTCAGAATCATAGTTTGAACACTAGGAACAAACACAAACTTGCCGTTCCAATCTTAGATTGCATAAGTTGGGAACTCATTAGTGGGATTAAGCATTAAAATATTTAATAAGCTACCACAAAATGTAATTGATTTACCCCTGCATAATTTAAGTCTAATGTAAAGTCGATTTAATAAAAAAGCTTACTAATATTGAAGATTATATAAATGATAAAAACTCATGGACATGTTGATTTCCACGCCTGCACTACTTTGTTTTTTTTTGTTATCGTCTATTTAAATTTATAAATACTTAACTGCTTAAAGTACTTTTGTAGATTATTATATTTTTACCAATACTTAATATGATAAAAATTTAAATATTTGCTTTATATAATTATTTTGATTACAAATGAATCTGTATTCACACAATTTTTTTGAAGAGTAACTACTGAGTTTCTTGCTGTTTCTTCTCAGTGGAAAACTACCTCCCGAACCAGTGTAGCTTCATTTGACATTCATAAGTGTTCTATAAGGACCTAAACTGAATAAACACTTTCATTTTCATTCACTCATAGCATAAAAAATCAGCATAACCATTGGCAGTTTTGGCCATGATACCACGTGGGCCAAATGCAGGTTGGTATCAATAACACCCTATTGACTTCTATCCTAAGAATGTTGCTGGTACCGACAGTTTAACGTGCAATCTGTAGCACGGAATAATCTTTCTTTTCGGACAATCAGATTATTTGAAACTAGGACATATAACACATTTTTTTTCCCGCGGGATGCGAACCTACGACCTCCGCTTCACACAGACCACGGATGCAGTTAATTTATACAAGATTAGATTTAATAAAATAATACTGATACCCGTTCTCATCAAAATATTGTGTTATTACGCAACCTCTGACAACGTCCGCCATGTTACCGTTGCAATCTTATAAATAACCAGCGACCCGCACCAGCTTCGCACGGCTGCAATGGTGATATTCTGAATAGGCACGCTTCCGTCTCCCCGGTCGGCCGGTATCGCAGAATATTAATTTCATTGATATGCTGTAAAGGACCATATAGGTCTTTATTAAATCAACAATGTTTTTAAAATCCCTTTGAAAATTAGCCACTATTTGTCGTAAAAAAAAATAACAAGAAATATTGTGGGATATCCATAAGAGATAAAAATATACCATCGCGGAGTTTTCTGTAGATTTTTTTATGTATACAATATTCAGTACATTATTTTGACCCAGGCTGAACCCTACAAATCTTGTAGGGTTCAGCCTGCGTCTGCAATATAGAAGTTGAAAAAATTAAATTATTTACAATATTACATTATAAACCCTAAAAATAACAGTATTTCTCCACTCTTTAATCCATTAAAGAGTGGATGTTATTATACATATATAAACCTTCCTCTTGAATCACTCTATCTATTAAAGGAAACCGCATTCAAATCCGTTGCGTAGTTTTAAATATTTAAGCGCACATGGGGACATAAGGACAGAAAAGGGGACTTTTTATTCTATGTAGTGAAGATCACAAATCACTAGTCAACTGTTGCCTAAGTTAAAACAATTGAGAATCGATACTATCGCGTGGCAGGCCGCGCCTGAAAGGGGACTGCCTGATTTGGTGCGACCTGAATTGCGGTGTCGTTTCAATTAATTGCATTATGCTATTGTTACTTGGCCAATATGAGTTGGCATTGATTTTTATATGATAATCTTTCGATGGTCTTGTAGGCTGCGCGATGAGTATACTCGTAGGTTATTGAACAGTACATTGATGAAAAGCAACTTAAAAAGTGTCTAATAGGTATTGACGACCCATCTGGTGTTATGGTTGAGACGTCGGCTCTTACACCAAGGTTTCCGGATTTGATCCCGGACAATACAAACATTTGTATATATGAACATGTCTGTTTGTATTGGTCTGTGTGCTTTTTAAGTATGAGTATAAATGTATGTATTTTAAAAATGTTAAATAAGTATGTTTATCCGTTACTTACTATGCTGATGCTTAGTTTGGGGCTAGATGGCGCTGTGGGAATGTCAGTGCATATTTATTTTATTTATTTATTGATTCACAGTTCATTTAATGGGCAAAAAAACAAGACATGCTCAGGAGCCCTCTAAGGAATTCAATCAGAAATAAAGTTATTCATCAATGGACTAATTTTACCGATGTAACTCGAAGGATCGGCTATTGAGCCGTAGACGTATGTCGTAGAAACGATAGCCGTTGGAACAGTGCTAGAGTGGAGACTATCTTGGCAAGCGTAACGTAGTAAACTCTCGAGCTCAATAGATGCAGTAATATATCACATAAAATAGGTATAATCTAACTTGTAAATGCTAAATTGCATTTTTCAATAATTTGAAAGGGATAATAATTATTTTTTTCAAGCTAAATTCTAAAAGAAATACATATTTATTAACTAAAATTGAATGCCAGTCAAGAACAGGCTATTCCCCAAAAGTAAATTGAAAATCTAATACAGATAATATTAAACATGGTTAACTCTTTAGTATTGGCATAATTTAAAGGCTACATTCCAAATCAAATCTATAAAGTCATTTAGTTATTTAAAAATTGTTATCTATCAAGTAACTTCAACATTTTAAGCCGCTCTAATGGATCTCTATTTTCTAGTTTGACTCGTAGATTTGGGTCAGTTCCCTAAAAGGGCCTGTCGGTTGGAAGTAAATATTTACAAAGAGTTCTATGTTGGCCCTTTGACCTTTTTAACCACTGGGGACCAAGTCAAAGCGTAAGTAAAATATGTTGGCTTTGTTTGACGTCGCCAAGGGTTATAGAATTAATTTTGGGACTTAGAATCAAACTCTATGCTTGTATGCAATTTATGTTATTGTACATTTATCAACTTGAAAAAACATTTTATTTTAATATTGGTTATTTGCTTATCACTGAAGAGCGTCGGTGGCTCAGTGGTGTGGACTGTCGCCTTCCTACCGGGAGGGCTGAGGTTCAAATCCCGACACGTACCAATGTATTTTTGAATTTTCGAAAATATATGTACGTTATCCGATGCTCTTACGGTGAAGGAAAACATCGTGAGGAAACCTTCATGCACGCCTGCGAAAAGATTCGAAGGTTGTGTGTGAAGTCGTCCAATCCGCACTGGGCCCGCGTGGACGACTAAGGCCTAATCACCCTATACGGGTAGGCTCGTGACCCTCGGTGGGGACGTTTAATAAGCTGATGATGATGACTAAATAATCGCCATTAAAAATAAATGAATAATTCGGAAAAAAATGTCACAATACATGTATTAGGATTTTATATAGTAGTTTGCACTAATACTTGCTTATTATGATGCTTCATTATTTATTTATTTACCAACAGCATATAACAGCAGGGCACAACCTTCTCACACAACATACCTATGCAGAGATTGGGCCGTACTCAATGATGTAAAAAGTATGGATTCGTGATATGCTTACAAAACAATCGCAAAAAGTGTTCCGAATGCAGTGACAGCACACATAAACATATTTCAAATTTCGAACCTAAACAAAAGAGTTCAAACTGTACTCTTTTCGTTTTTGAGGCACCGATAGCGTATCTACCTTTATATACAATATATCATTGCCGCACTTAAATAAATTGTGCGATAGGTGGGTGTTCACGACTACCATCCTAAGATTGAATGATGATCAGGTGATTCAGCATGATGTCATAACCCAACAAAATGAAAAATCTCAACAAATTGTCTTTCACAAAGTGGTCTCCCCGCAATATTAGAACCTACAACTAGCTCAACCAGCAGAGACTAGACCATAAGGTAGTTGAGCAGTCAGTTCACCTCACCTGGTACCAAATGATAAGTTGGAACGGTGTAAAGGGGTATAAATACGAAGACTGGTGAGCGAAGAGAACGAGCTTTAATCTTTAAATCGCGAATTAATCTTTTAAATAAGAGGCAGAAAAGGGATTATTTTTGAATATAAAGTGCACAAAGAATTATTTCAATGTATTGGTAGCTATTTAAATTGCATCGGAAAGATAAATCCAATCCAATTATTGAAATGTCTATCTAATTTATTAAGAAGAGTTTCAGAAAGATCAGGGTAATAGAGATTAGCGTAACTTGTGACATAAAGATGTTATCACAGTATCTAGCACTATCTAGCCCATTTACTTTCTCCCATTTAATATACGTCAATCTAATCATATGTTCAGAAAAAACTCATTACGGTGTAACCAAGACTTTATTTAAAATAAGGAGACCCTTTCGTTGTGCGAGTCTCTTTGAACTTGTGATATTTCACACAAATCTCGTCACCTTGACACAAAAATCACACACGTCCGAATGCCACGTTAAAGCAACCCAACACAGAAAGCCTTCGTGTTAAATTCGATTGGTCCGAATCAATCTCAAGACCTTTATCCAAATGACGTAGTTTTCCGAGTAACTACATCGAATCAGTCAAGCTATCACGCCTATGGAAATCTCACTGAGTGGATGTGCGTTCATGAATTTGAAATACAAGCATTGGTTACGCTGAATTATAGTTTGAAACATACTAAGTTACAATAAATTTCAAAAATATTTACTATAGAATTAACAGAAACTTTTATTTATTTACGTAATACTTGTAACAGAAGTTTATAAGCATTATACTTTATTCATCAATTTAAAACTAATTTTCACTTATTTTAGGCGTTGTGATCTTGTATCCTTTGACCACCTGAGATGCCTCATACCGTCACAAACATTTTCCATTGTGTCTAAATTCCCTATCATTCCTAGTCGGCGAACGGGCTAAAAATGCCATCAATCAAACAACATACATAAGCAAACATAGTTATTAAGCATCCTAAATCAACAAACAAACATAAAAATTGATTAGTAATGTGTAGGTGTAAGTAAAATGTATGTCAATATCCTAACATTGTAATCATTACTGAACGAAGGCCTTAAATGAATGGGTCTATAAAGAAATAAGCCATTAATTTTGTTCGACATTCTTTAAGCGTGGTCCTATCGAAAGCTCGGCCCCTTATTTATTATTTTCTTGTTAAAAATACTTATGACGAATCTATCAGACACTGGCGACAACATTAACAAGCCCTCGAAAGTGGAATTTCTTTTTACGTGATTTAATTTGCCAACTCGAATGTTTTGGATTGACGAAACTTCTGCACGAATTCAAGAACTTGCGGAGGTCGTTCGACGAACTTATATTTGTAAAGATTGGATTAAGCAATCCATCTACTTCGTTTTTTCTGCAGGAGTTTCTTTTAAGTTTCGCTTGTATTTTATGTTTCATTTTCGTCACTGGACGCTTTTAAGTAATTTAATAAAACCAATTTGCTGGCATTATACAGTGTGCATTTTGGCAAAATTGATATGACAAAATTGTTGCGATAGCGATTAAAAATAAGATTATTATTCTTTGGTTGATTACCTTATAAGGATTAAATTCACTGACATGAGATTACACATATACACAAAACAACATTACACAACATACGTTTCTGTGATTTAATATGAAGATTATACCATACCAAAATTACATATTCATTGTCCATAAACTTTAAAAGTTTTATAGATTCGTACAAAATCAGAAGTAAAGTACGAATCTAAATTTCATAAAATACGCATAGGTCTTTCTATCAAATTGTTTTACCGGAAAGAGTTTGTTAAATGTCATGGGTGAACTGATGATAGTCAGCTCGCTCTGACAGTAGCAGTGTAAAAGGAATTTAATAACAGTTACAACACCCTAGACGAAAGATGTCAGATCTCTTATATCCGTTAATTTACTAGCTACAGTGCCCTCATTCCGAATCACAGAAGAACAAACACTCCTATTTTCGAACGTTATCTGACACTGCGGTGCTTCTTATTTAGACGACTTGGTATCAAATCTCTCCACCTAGTTTTTAAATCATTGTTGTAAGTATATGCCACCATGCCTAAACGGAGGTAATGAAGTTAGACAAGACAAAAAATATCCTTACCAAATATGATATAATAATGAACATCGCATTACGACGTATCAGCTATTAGTTGTTTTTATGTTATAAGTATACAGGACGGTCTGGACGCTAGCCTGATGGTAGGTGATAAGCCAGACCATGACAGAGCGGCATTAAAGGAGACCAACAACTGATAGACAGTTATTATCCTCCATCAACGCCGCACTGCGCCCGACACCTGAGACAACAGATGTTAGGTCTCTTATACCCGGTAATTTCACTAGCTACAGTGCCCTCATCCCGAAACACAAAAGTGCATAACACTCCTGTTTCACGAGATGATATCGAGCACTGCGGTGGTACCTACCTAGACGACTCAGTATCGAGTCTACCACCTAGTAGTAATCAAGTGGCAATTCATAAAAGCTAGAATCACCCATTAGGTACCTCACTCATCACAACTGTTTCCGTATACGAACCAATTAATTTGGCTACGTTGAGGGTGAAATATATTGTTACGAATTGACGTAGTTAAAATGTCATTAAATATGGCGCTATATGTGACGTCAGTCCACAGACAGTCCATAGAGTATGACATGCGAATTGTCAAATAGCAAAGAGTCTAGTATGTTCTAGATAATTCGCGAACTATGTAGAATGACGTCGACGCTTCGAGCTCAGCGGCCGGACAGGTATATAAGGCGGGCCGACGGGTGCGCCGGCAGTCTTGTGTTCTACTCAAGAGCGAACGAAGAGCGAAATACCTGCGACTACAAGGAAGAAGCGAGTGATACAGCGATATCTAAGGGATCGTCGAGTGTGATACAACAGTGTGAAGAGTTAACGTGTGATTATTACGTGTGTGTGCGGAAAGTGTTTGTGTTATAGTGTGCAGTGTTAATTACGGATTTTAGTGCGTGCGTTAATTGATTAATTAGTACGAGTGTAAGTGTATTAGTTGTGTGTGATAATATGGTTAATTAATAAAGTGTGTTACCGTGTTATTCTCGTGTTTGCAATAATTTATCCGAAACCCCCAGCTCGTAACATTTGGTGTCAGAAGTGGGATAAATTATGCCTGTGCTACCGAAGGAAGATACGGACGTTGTTCGTACTAGAAGCCAGCGACAAGCCGCTATGGACAGGAGCCCGTTTGAAGAGTCGCCATCATCGGGCAGCCCAGCGACTGCAACAGAAGTGTGCCGGACCATCTACGGCCTCTGCAGCGTTCACTCGATATGGCTGCATTGATGGCGTTGCTACAGGAACAAGCTCGCCGACAGGAGGAGCAAGCTCGACAGTTACAAGCGCAACTCCAAGCCGATAAGGAGGAACAGGCTCGCCGGCAGGAGGAACAAATGCTCCTTATCAAGGATATCCATAGCAAGTTTGGGAAGGATCTTCAAGAAGTTAAGGAGCAAGTCGGCCATCATGAGAAACAGATTACGAAGCTTTCAGCGAGATTGCCGACATCAAGAAAGAAGTGAAGGAGCTAAAGATACCAACGGTAGCCCGCAATCCGTTGGTTGCGCGCCTTCAACAAAAGGCGTTAAAGTGCCGCCATTCGATGGGACAACATCTTGGTCGGCGTACAATCTACAGTTCGAGGTGGTTAAGGAAACAAACTCGTGGTCGGATCCCAAGCTTTGACAGCGCTAACACTGGGCCTACGGGCGAAGCGTTGTCGGTGCTTGAAACTCTTGGCAAAGATGTGACATATGGGCAGTTGGTGCAAGCACTGGAATCCAGGTTTGGTGATGCTCATTTGGAACATGTTTCGCGCGCAGCTTAAAGAACGGTCCAGCGCGTTGGTGAGAATTTACAACAGTGGGGATTGGAAATCGAGAAGCTTGTTCGTAAAGCAATCGAACAGAGCCCATACTATCCCAGAAGATGTTGGTGCAGGCCTTTGTGGATGCATCCGGGATTTGGAGGTGAGGCAGCTGTGCGACTTGGACATGCTACGCTAAAGGACGCTTTGGCCCATGCGTTGGAAGTGGAAGCCGTACGACAAGACCAAAGAACCCACCGCATCAGGGAAGTTGTTGAAACGGCTGAGTGTGAACCTTTGCGCAGATTTATCCCTAGATGTTATTCATGTGGGCTCAAAGGCCATCTCCGCTTGAACTGCCGCAAACAAATTAGCGCTAGGCGGACTGAAGATCATGAAGAAAGGGCGGCAAATGCAACAGGGAAACGAATAAGTGCCAGGACCGTGGGGCGGGTGCCTGCTGATGTTCGTCGAGGCCCGAAGATTTCGATTCGCCAAGCTCAAGAGTTTGACTTTGTGATAGAACATCGAAGCGAAAGTCACATGGAACGCCGTCGCGCTCTCAAGAAGACCTTGTTCGAGGATTGCAAGCACTGTGTTCGGCAAGAAGCCAAAGAGAAGTTCCCATTCGAGTGATCAAAACAAACATAAGCGATGAATGGAGGTCAACATTACGACAGGCGCAGAAGGATGACAGGGACATAAAGCCCATCTTCGAGTGGATTGAAGCTAGCACTCCTCGGCCCAACTGGAGTACTGTCGCCTCTATGAGCTCTGTCACGAAGAGTTATTGGGCACAATGGAATAGTTTGCTCATCCAAGATGGCGTCCTTTGCCGAAAATGGGAAAGTACTCGCGGTGATAACTGTCATCTACAAATGGTGGTTCCGAAAAGTAAAGTACCGGAAGTATTGCAGCTATATCACAATGGATGTTCCGGCGGCCATTTGGGAGTAAAAAGGACTTTACTGAGAATTCGTGAAAGATTTTATTGGATTCACTGTCGGGCTGATGTTGAAGATTGGTGTCGCAAATGTACTAGCTGCGCTGCTGTAAAGGGACCACATACACGCAGCCGAGGTGCGATGCAATTATACAATGTGGGAGCTCCATGGGAACGTATAGCATTAGATGTGGCGGGGCCGTTTCCCGTCAGTGAGAGCGGCAACAAATACTTCATGGTTGTCATGGATTATTTCACGAAGTGGCCTGAAGTTTTCGCGATACCTAATCAAGAAGCTACTACAGTTGCCGACAAGCTCGTTCAAGAAGTCTTTTGTCGGTTCGGGTACCCTTAGAAATCCACACCGACCAGGGAAGAAACTTTGAATCGCAAGTTTTTCAGGAGACTTGTCGTGTAATGGGTGCCCACAAGACACGAACAACTTCTTATCACCCACAATCGGATGGAATGGTAGAGCGTTTTAACCAAACGCTTGAGAGATACTTGGCGAAAGTTGTAGATAGCAGACAGAAGGATTGGGATAAGCATATACAGCCATTTCTCTTGTCTTACCGAAGCGCTATCCATGAAAGCACATCCGTAACCCCAGCATTTGCAAATTTCGTCGTCGAGAACTAAGGTTGCCTGCTGACCTTATTACTGGAATACCTCCTGATACACCTCGTAGTATAACGGAGTACGTAAGTGATTTAAGAGATAAGATGAATGACGTTTATGAGCATGTTCGACAGTCAAGTCAGCAGTCATCAGAAAGGACCAAAACACGTTACGATCGCAACGTAAACAATCAAGGTTTTGAAGAAGGTTCATTGGTATGGCTACATAACCCACTTCGAAGCAAAGGAAAGTCTCCCAAACTTCAAGCTAAATGGGATGGACCGTACCAAGTTCTAACCAAAATTAACGACGTCACGTACCGTATACGCAAGCACCCACGAGGAGCATCCAAGATTGTTCATGTGGATCGATTAGCGCGTTTCTATGGAGATAATGCTCGGGACGAGCTTCTTGGAAGGGGCAGTGTTACGAATTGACGTATTAAAATGTCATTAAATATGGCGGCTAATATGTGACGTCAGTCCACAGACAGTCCATAGAGTATGACATGCGAATTGTCAAATAGCAAAGAGTCTAGTATGTTCTAGATAATTCGCGAACTATGTAGAATGACGTCGACGCTTCGAGCTCAGCGGCCGGACAGGTATATAAGGCGGGCCGACGGGTGCGCCGGGAGTCTTGTGTTCTACTCAAGAGCGAACGAAGAGCGAAATACCTGCGACTACAAGGAAGAAGCGAGTGATACAGCGATATCTAAGGGATCGTCGAGTGTGATATAACAGTGTGAAGAGTTAACGTGTGATTATTACGTGTGTGTGCGGAAAGTGTTGTGTTATAGTGTGCAGTGTTAATTACGGATTTTAGTGCGTGCGTTAATTGATTAATTAGTACGAGTGTAAGTGTAATTAGTGTTGTGTGTGATTAATATTGGTTAATTAATAAGTGTGTTACCGTGTTATTCTTCGTGTTTGGCAATAATTTATCCGAAACCCCCAGCTCGTAACAATATTTTATGACATCGAGATTGGCCTTATTATTTTTATTGTAATTTAATAATTTTGTATTGCTATGCCCGTATAAGGTCGTTGTGTTTATTTGCTGATTTCAATGAAAGTTAGTGAATAATTGTTTTTTAAATGTCAATAAACAATATTAAATTCTAATGAAATATTCCATTTAAAGGTTTTACTGCAAGACTAGTTTCGAATTTCTATTGCTTCTAACAAAAAGAAGTGTTTTTTGTTGAATACAAAAATATATTGTTAATAATAGTATAGAATCCATTTTTATTCGGGCGCCCATTTTACAGTGATGGAGTAAATTGTGGTAAGCGTTGACTAAAATGGGACATAAGTAGTTCTTATTTCGCACTAGATAATATAAAACCTCCACAGTCTTCATTCCTCCACCTTTCGTGACTGGTCATTCCATTGGCTGGGCGTCCTAATGCAGATAACCCCGCGTTCTTCGCTTGACAAAACGGGGTATACACTTTAGAACTTGTCTGCTTCAACGGCCATCATCTGCGACATACGAGACCGCCCAAGGCCCACTTCAGGAAATTTTATTCTCCACTACAATATTAACATGCAAGTTGAAAAACTAAAATATTATAACCTTGTTTGCGTCCAGCAAAGACTGGGTTAAAAACTCGTATGCGCCGAACGCACAAATAATTATTATTTGAAAAATCTTTCCCTGTTACTCGTCTGAGAAAATAAAGTTTTTTAAACAGCAACCAGCTCAATTATTGTAATCTAATAAAAGTACTTTAAAATAGACCCAACAGTCATTAAAAACGCATTTGATAGCATAATTGAACATCTTTGGAAAACTACCACCGAGCTGCCCAGAAACATCTTTAACAAGAATTATAGGGTAAAAATCAAGCACCTTCGACTCATAAAAACTTTCCGGTCATAGTGACCCAATTCTCCCCTCATATTTCTTAGCGCGGGGAAAAATCGGGCCATCACTCTAAGACCCATTAAACTAAACGTCGGGCAACTTGCACCATCAATAATTGATGATGCAACTTGACAAAGTTTTGCCATTACTGGGTTGACAATATCGTAGTACGACCAGTGTAGTGGAAGTTCGAGGGATTTGATTTTGCAGATGTAAAAAATACTATATACATATTGCAGCGACATCGACTTCTAAAATC